>PNEQ01112529.1:0-22583 GCA_003012365.1 Medauroidea extradentata
CCCTTAGAGGTCGAATTTCGAAAAATCCCTTCTTAGTGCTCGCCTACGACCTGAAGGGAACCCCCACAAAAAATTTCACGATTCTAGGTCCAGTGGTTTGGGCTGCAGTTTGATATGTCAGTCAGTCAGTCAGTCAATCAGTCACCTTTCATTTATATATATATATATATATATATATATATATATATATATATATATAAAACCTATGTGTTAGTTAAGTTAAATATTTGAAATTGGGGGATGTACCGTACGAAACACAGCAATAACAAACAACCTTAAATTCATGATACCTTACTTTACTAAATGAGTATTGAGTCTGAAAGAACTTTGGAATATGTTCCTTATATTTTTTAAATAAAAAAAACATACGTATACAATAAAACAGAAGTCGCTGTACTAGGTACTGTGTTACAAGTTCGATGAAACTTTGATTAAAGGTTCATTTAGATGTCTCGTGTGAACAAGACATTTTCGAATGGCCGCCACTGTATGGATCCTAACATGAAGAAAATAAATTAACGTAATTTGACATCACTTGACGGGCTCCGAGACTGAAGAAATTGTGAAAAATCATTATTCGGATTCTTTATGTCTTAAAAAATTGCCAAATATCTGCCATTTTAATATAATATTCAAAGCAAGAACAAAACACACGAAAGTATCTACCAATTTTTATTTCTAGTTTGATTAAATTCTACAAATATGGTTTCATAGGTATCTCATGTGTTCAAAATACGTTTAAATTGCCACCATTTGAAAATTATTAACCCAATATTAACAAAAAACGGAGAACTGATGTCCAATTACTAGAACTGAAAACTTTATGCGTACCGAGTTTTATGATATGCTGACAAATGGTTACTCAGATATCTCGCGTAAACATAAAACGTTAAAATTACCACGTTTACGATGTTATGACGAAGGGATTATTTAAGTATAGTACATAGAACTAATGCCGCATTACTAAACTTATACCGAGTATAATGAAATACTGTGTGATGAAAATGTGTTGAAATGAATGCAAGTTTTAAATAATACCATCGAAATACAACAAACTATTAAATAAGGTCACCTTATTACAGGCTGGTCATCAGTCTCAATAGTAATTTATGTAATTTTTTTATGAAATTCTAAGGAAAATACTTAGAATTTTGCAATTAAACATGAATTATATCTACTTTGTACTATATTTCAAGAATCACAGTTAAACATGTTGCATATTTATAAGCCGCAATCCGTCCTGAAAATTAAGAATACAAAACAATTCAGGACTGATTGCGGCCTAAATACAAGTTAAATATTCATTTGCGATGCTTGCACTGCAGCGCAAGGTAAATAGAATTCACAGCATAACCGCCAAATTTCATATATTCCTCTCAGAGCTAAAGTATAGTATAATACTTCAATTATGCGGTTGATACTGAGCCAATGTGACGAAACTCAAAAAAAAAAAAAAAAAAAAAATTCCTCACGCATGCGATAGTGTACCAAGGAAACTAGGAAATGGCCGATGATCTTTAAATGGCTGGACATATTTCCTTCAATCACAGCCAATAACACACTCGATCAAGTCAGCTTTCACACAAAAAAAAATACTAAATCAAATTCGGTTCTTTCGTTTAGTAGCTACGATGCCACAGACAGACATACAGATACACACACAGACACGTCAAACTTATAACACCCCTCTTTTTGCGTCGGGGGTTATAAAAAATTATACAATGGTCACCAATTTTAAAATGTGAACATAGCATGAGCAACATCCATAATTGTCAAGTCACTTTTTATATATAAATTCGGAAAAATATTTCTTCAAAGATGTCACATTACGAAAAAAAAAAAAAAAAAAAAAAAAAAAAAAAAAAAAAAAAAAAAAAAAAAAAAAAAAAAAAAAAAAAAAAAAAAAAAAAACGATATTTTGATATATGAATACACCATTAACACAATACGTAAAACTAAAGTTAACTCACTCAGTAGTATATGTTTACCATGTTCGCTAAACTCCTAAAATACGGTTCCTTGAATATTAATTATGATAGGTCATATTTTAAATCACCACCAATTTAAATACTACCTGGAGTAAAAAAAAAAAAAAAACCTAAAATTTAAGATATTTCATTAAGTTGAATATGTGTACCAAGTTTTATGATATCCGAAAAAATATTTCCTTCGTATTGTTAAACAATTATAAAAATGGTAACAATTTTGAAAATGTGAAAACGACATTAACAAATTCATAAACATCGCGTCATTGCGGTCTACCGCAATTTTCTTCACCATTTTTAAAATTTTTTATTTGTAGCTGATATTTTTTTTTCTTATTTTAGACACAAAATGTGACAACATTTGGCTCGAATTAAATTTTTTTATCTCTCGTAGTTTTCGCTTAATGGTTTGTTAAAGTCATATTTTGCATGTTTCCGTTTTAACAACTACACTAAAACAAACTGATATACAAAACTCAAAATTACAGTGGATAAAGACAATGCAGGCTGCAATGTCACGCTCATAAAAATAAAGAATAAAAATTATTTGTACTAAAAAAATTCTGAAACTGAAAATAAAAATTTTAAAAATTCAATACATGTTTTAATATAAATAATTTTTATTCTTCATTTTTATGAGTATGATGACATTGTAGCCTGCAATGTCTTTATACTATATACTATAGTTGTACCGAGTAAGCATGGTTCCTTAGATATAAATCAAAATCAATACATGTGAAAATGACTATCATTCAGAAAATATCTCTTGGAATTATCGAAATAATACATAACTCAAATTAGTAAGTAATATATGTGTATGAAATTTGATGACATTTGGTTCGCGAGTTAAATAGTGTTTACGGAAACAAATGCGCACACATACACATATACGGACAAACACCAAAACACACACATAAAAGGATGTGGTCTCATAGGCCCACGTATGCTTAAAATAGCTTGCAGTGGGCGTTTATCTTCTATTACGGGACATTGTACTGTATAATCATGATTTATAAGTATCCTCTTCCAGGACATTAGAAGCACATTATTTACACCAGATAAATTTAAAACTCAGTTAATGTAATGATGCATTAACGTTTGTCAAGTACACGAACACTTCTTTAAAGTACCGAATTTCTAAAACTTCTTGACCTACTCTGATACATTTACTCTTTGAAATTACTTCCAAATAAGTAGTTTTACTTAATTTATTTCAATTTATTTCCTTGAATTGTTTCCAAACATATTATGTATTTATTGGAAGAAAATATCGTTGTCACATTATTGTCTCACGGAATTTTGTATATTTAGATATTACATTTTGAGTACTAAAAGTTGTAGAATTTATAATTGCACATTATTTCATACGGACTGTTGAGGGTATGAGTAGCACATTTTATTGCCTAGTAATTTTATATTCCGAAGTTAATATTTTACCACTTTTTTATGAATAAAGATGTCACTGTGCGATTAACAAACAAAAAGTTGATTTGTTAAATATTAGCAATAGCTACTCAACGTGTACCAGCCAAAATATTGAATTTAGAAGTACAGCTTATTAACAAAAAAATGTTTCGATAGACGTTAGAAGTAGTCGTACGCAAAGAAAATTGTAGTTTCCTAAGTTAGAAAACTTCCATGTTTTTAGGTTAAGTAAGTTAGTTTAGGTTATTTTAAGTTAGTTTAGGTTACTTTGGTTAAGTTAAGTTAATGTACTATTAAGTTTTTCATTTTTTCGTTAGGTTAGGTAAAACCTAGCGTAACGAAAAATGGAAACTTTATCTTGAAATAACCGAACCTAACCGAAATGAACCTAAATCAACCTAAACTAACCTAACCTAACATACTAACTTAACCAAGCAATAAACGGAAAATTTTGAAGTAAGAAAACTACAATTATATTTACGTACGACTACCTCTAACGTCTATAGAAACCTTTTTCATTAGTAAACAAATAGCTGCAAAGTCAATAGTTTGGCCTAAACGTGATGAGTAGTGATTCTTGATATTTACCGTTTATTTTTAATTAACTCTAAAAATAGAGAAGTCCCGACAAATGAATGATGCAGTAGCGTGTTACGCTTGATCCTTTTCTTACTCGAAAATTCCTATCTAGTTTCCGATATTTTTATATATTAATAGAAATCATACTTTACTCCACACTTCATGTTTTCACAAATACTATACGTATATTTCAAAAATTTTCTTGGCACTTACCAAAATGGCATATGTCTATAAATAGTTATTTCCGACTAGTTTATCTTGACACGTACCAACCAAATTCGCAAAACATATTCAAAATAGCATTATTTTGTAATTACGCTAAACATTCCACAAATAAAATATTAGTATCACTCCTCAAAGTTCCATTTAAAAATAATGCTACTTAAATTAGCAACGTCGCTTCCTCCAGAGTACCGCACTGCATACGACAAAATGGAGGGCAAAGACCTCATACCAACAGAGCTACTCGGCCAGTCGTTTCTTGTATTTGTATTTGTTTTGTGCGAACTGGGAGAAATAAATGTATGTTTCAGCTACAAATAGAAATATATGGATGCATTGATTGTGTATGTAATTTTTACTGCCGGTTTATCAAAGTTTTGGCAGTTAAATATTTATAATTGATGCGGGATTGTGTTTTTGGATAGAAATGTCATGTTCGGGAATTATACGTTCTATTTGTCTGCCTTTTTTCCCTGGCGTTATAAATAGCATACGTAGTTAATTACTGAATCTGCTACGTAAATATACGTTGACAATCACCACAAGAGTTTTAATTAAACATGTGAAACAGCGAAAATGAGGAACGTCTGCAAAATTAAGAAATGTCAACATATACCTTTATTCCAAATACAGTAAAAGTACAACATTTTAAAATTTCGAAAATAGATACCTAGTACTATCATGATAAAATATTCAAAACGCATATAATGAATACATAACTAATTTTTGTGTTATGATACTAGATTCATTTCGTACGTATATTGTTTTATATTTCTTACAAAGTGCTTACAAATATCTAAATTAAATTAAAGAAATTCATTTGTAATATCTGCAATGACAGTTGCAAACTAAATAGTGGAATGTGTTACGTCATACGTACTAATATTTGTTGAGTTGGATATTTTTTGTTAGTGGCAGTCTGTCACACGTACAACACAACTCAGTAATAAAGCATATTCGCAGCGAAGAATTATATGTGTTTAATTTACATGTGTAAATTTGCTTTACATTTTATATTTTCCCATATTTCGAACATATATATATATATATATATATAAATCTTTCAAGTTGAAATTACCCAGTATGAAGCAACTGCGATTGTCTCCTGGAAAATAATGCTTTTAAAACATTTTGTCCTATGCCAACACGGCGATAAGGAAAATTCTGACTATTTTTAATATCTGCAAATTTAGAACATGGCAAGTTATTTGTTATCTACACAACAAAACTCTAAAATACATCTAAACTTCCACATTGCCGTAAACAGCAAAATATTTGTTGATGCCGTCTTTACTAGTTCATAAACTCGCCACCAGATGTCAGCCACTTTGCTCCACAGCGCGAATACTGCCGGCTGATTTTAATACTCTGCACGCAAACGTTGGGCATTAATCTTTACTCAATGCTTGTATTAGGGTCTCCAGTTTTATGTGTATTGTCTTCAGCTTGTACGAAATGTATCACGCAATGACGTCAACAAAATATACTTATCAGCGATTAACACATAAAGGGCGCGGTCTACCACAATTTTCACCATTTATTTATTTTTTATTTGTACCAGACATTTTTTTTTCTTATCGTAGACACAAAATGTGACTAAATTTGGCTCTTATGAAATTTTTTTATCTCTCATAATTTTCGCGTAATGGCTTGTTAAAGTCATATTTTGCATGTTTCTGTTTTAAAGACTACACTAAAACCAACTAATATACCACGCTCAAAAAATTACAGTAGATAAATACATTGCAGGCTACAATGTCATGCTCATAAAAATAAAGAATAAAAATTATTTGTATTTTTAAAAAATGATGAAACGGAAAATAAAAATTTTAAAAATTCAATACTTATTTTAAAAATGACTATTTAGTCATTTTAAAGTGAGTGGTGTACTTGCATATTCCGAGTATGGTTGGGTATCCGTACTTAAAATCAATATAAATTCAACAAGTTTTAAATCAAAATGTCATTTATAACGCCATGGCGAGTTTGGGCAAAAGTGAGTTATCCCATCTGCTTTGCCGTTTACTCATTCAAAATTAAATCTAAGTTTGGAGCATTTTCTTTGAATGTCTGCGTAAAATATTTAAAGTACAAACATTAACCTTTCGTTTTAATTTGAAGACTCATGAAAGTACATATATTGAGGTATACAGTACTTCTGGCCTCATGTATCCAAACATAAAAAATTTATATAATACGGTTAGTTATTTCTTTCGTAAATGTTTGCTTTACGTGTAGTACTTAAAACTATGCTAAAGGATTAAAACATTTTGTAGGATCCGCATCACAAAATCAGACTCACATTTCAGATTTCTCAAGGCGCATACATTTTATAGTCGCTAGGGCATACCAACTCGTGTTAAAGAGTAAAAACTATTGAAAAAATAATTGAGTTGCATACAAAAAGTTTCTGGAAACATTATTGCAGCGAAAACAAAAAATTCTACAGTCCCATTGGTCTGACACTACATTTACGACCCGCATATGTTTGTATGTTCCTACAAAATGTACACGTTTGACTTGAAAATTAAATTTTAGTGTTATTTCTATATTTTACATTCATGAACCATGCACTGACTTACTGCATAAGGGAAGAAAGGTAAAATTATAGGTGTAAGAATTGTTGATTTTGTAACTGGTAAAGTAATTGGTAATTTAGTGCGGTTCCACTGGAGTACTGCCAATGTTTAGTCTTTAACAAGCTTCTTTTCTCACTTAGTACTCAATACTAAACTATGAAAACCAAATGATGGTTAGTCCTACTTTCTAACTACCACTGTCAGTTTTCGTACCTACGATTCTTAATTTCTCGTCTTTCCTCCAAAGCATTTTAAATAAAATATGTTATTTGGTTTCTTACCTGCATGCCATATATTTTATTCAAATTTCATTGAACTCGTTAATTATTTAATTGTGTTCTTACTTATGGTTTCTATTTTATGATACTCCGTCCAAACTAATGAACAAATCAGTTATTTGGTTTCTTACCTGCAAATCATATAATTTATTTTGATTTCATTGAACTCATTGTTAATTTGTTTATTGTTTTCTTAACTACGGTTGTTATTTACTCATTTTTCGTCCATATTAATTAACAAATGTGTTGTGTGGTTTATTAATCCTTTCCTGAAGCTCATATAGTATTTTTTTTATATTTGATTGAACATATTTTTAAATTATTTACTTGTTTTCTTACCTAAAAGTGTTGATTTATGGTCTTCATCGAAACTTATTGCCAAATTAGTTATTTGTCGTAAAGTTTAAAGCGTTGAATGGTTTCGGATTTCTCGATATGATTTAGAATCTTTAATAAAACGCCTGCGAGTGTTTTCAAGCAAAATACATTTTTTTTTCATTTTCCTTTTATTTTGATCGCAAACCACATGAACACATGTCCCAACAGTTCCACTCTTGTGTTCTGCTTGTTCATTTGAAGATCACGTCTCTGGCAGTTGAAAATGGCAGAGGATATTGGCTCTCTTCTGTTTCGGCATCAACCCCAGACTCCAGCCCTCTGGCAATCTGTTTGCTCGAGTAATTCAATTAGCTTTCCTCGCCTGTACACGGGTCCGGGTTCCTGTGCCCGGATATTTCTCTCGAACTCGTCTGCAACGTCACTGTTAAAAAAAAATTGGTTGCAGAAATTTTCCAGTTGGTAAGCACAGTGCTATTGTTGAAAACGACAGATTATCACGGGTCTTTGTGTAGGAAGACATGGCAGTATATAATTCTTTGTTAAATAAAGTCGAAATCAATATTAATATCTGTAATTTTTCCTTATCCACATCTACCGCCATCCGCACAAACCGTACGTAGGATGAAGACAAAAAGGATTATTTTGCTAAACGTAAGATCCAACACAATTAATTGCTGTGGAAAGTCAACATATGTTCCATGAAAAACTGAGAAAATAAATTAAAATTAATACAATTCTTTTTAACCTGTAGTCATAGGAAGTATAGTCTCAAACAATGTAACGACAGAATTAATTTACTTGCCCCACGTTTTTCTTTTCGGGGAGGGGCTTAGTAAGTTTGGAGAAAATTATACAACGATTCGCGTTATTCTTAAAGCTGCCGTGTTCAAACGGGACGGCTGTAATGAAAATAAAATTAATTTATTTTGATATCAGTTTTCAGTTTTCTTCTCAAATCCAATGTTGAATCCATAATTATTTTATCTGATGTAAGTAAGCCTTTAACGTTAACTTTTTTTTATGTTTCACGCCGAATACACGTATTATTGTATTTAGGAATAATATTGTGTTATACTTTACAAGATTTCACTTCCTACATGATGTTCGCATCACAGTAAAGATTGCTTAAAACACTGAATAAGTTATTATTTCAGTCATATTCTATATTCATTTATGTTCCTACATTCCCTCCAATTCTTAACATGAACATCGCTGAGTGTCTTGTGAACATGTTGTTCACATCTCAGCTATCCTTAACATCGAATTCCGCCAAGCTCACTTCTTTTCGTCCCAATTGCGTATACCTGCATCATAATTTCATAATTTCTACCATGTTTGTCACAGTTCATTTCGGAATGGCTGCTACATTTAGACTATTCTGCGATAATACTGCCACATTTCCAGAACTGGCAAAAAGAACATATGCCCTGCATTCTTGTAAAATAAAACGAGAAGGTGTTATTTCTCTTCAAAATACTATTTTGTTAATTTTTTCGAAAGTGATGGCTTTCAGAGTAATAATGATATAATTTTAATTCCCTGTAAATATTCTCACAGCCCTGCTAATCTTAGCATGTAAGTGCCCTACAATGTTATGAAATTCTGATGTACGTGGATTTCTATAAGAAATGTTTGATTTTTTATGTGATAAAAAAGTTTATAATTTTGTTGTATCCAGATGACCAAGAGTGTCTTCCTTCGCCTAAATTATTACTTGACTTATTCCTAACTGTAAACCAGTATATTATGCATAACATATTAGACGCAGAATTCTTACGTCGCTGAATACTTCAGCTAACTGATCCGTCGTGTGTATATTTTTGAGCCGGTAGTCCCATTCCAATATCCTTTTAAGAGTTCACCACCCATTACAACTAATACTTGCACCAATTGCTTTGGAAATTACAATTTTAGTAAGAATTTACAGAACAGTAAGTAAGAGAGGACCCCAGCAGTCTAATGGTCAGACAATTCTCCTCCTACTACATATATTCTGGTTTGATTCCCTACGGGTGGAACTGAACTTTTGAACGGAGGAATTGAGTAGTCAAGTTCCAAAACTCTCCTTGTCCATCACCAAGGAGAAATGTGTTCTGAACAGTTTGGTGTAGCTTTTAAATGTGCGGTAAAGTTGATGTGATGATAGTTTCCAAAACTCCGCTTTATTCAATATCACACACACTTTGAAAAACTGATTTAGCCATGTCACAAATGGGCTTGCCAATCAGTTTTTCGCGATTTGCTCAGTTTTAGTGACAGTGGACAAGGGCAGTTTTGGAACTGGACTATTCAATTATGGTGTTGGTCGGCGGGCTTTCGGGAGTATCCACCTCCCGATTCCCCCACCTCATTAGCCTGGCGCTACCTCATATCCACCCCATATCACATCTCAACACCGAGCAAAGTGGCATCACGGTAAAACGTTGGACTCGCATTTCGAACGAACAGGGTTCGATTCTCGGCTCCTGACATTCTGGTTTGACTTTCCGTATTTACCGAAGTCTCTCCAGGCCAATACTGGAATGGTTCCTATCACAGCTCCTGTCCAATTCTTCGTTTGGTTCCTGTCCTGTGTTGTATGCAACCGTGTAGAATGACATCATGACCTCTCTGTCGACAAAATGCGAACCCTAGCAAAATAACTATCACTAAATCCAAGCTGTTAATCGATGATCAAGTTCTCATTACTAACGCTCTTCGTTGTAGGACTTCACTTAATGTCGCCCTACAGGGAATTCGAGGCGAATAGCCTACAGGATCTCGGCTTAGAATTTTACGTATATGAGTATGAAACCCTGTCGTTTGGTTTACTCTCAACTTGCAATGAATTATATGTGAAATATGGTTTTAAATTATATGAGTGCATTTACAAAAGCGTGTTAAAAATATAGCTAGAGACATGCAAAATTCACGTTATTTTCTGACAACTGACTAGACTCGAAGTGACTAATGGCTCGTTCGACGTCTCCCGCTGGTCGATATTGACGTGAATTGCCTCGGAGTATGCTTATATGGTAGAGAGGTCAATCTCTGTAACGACGTAACACACGTAAATTACAACACATAACACTTCGTGGCCAATTGAATCTTGAATTATGCTCTGTTATGTACCTATAGGAAAGTGAATTTATTCTGCTACCTAATGACAACGCGAATTTCGCATGTCTCTAGTCATAGCCTTATTTTAAATTACTGAATACGTGACAAGAAGAGAACAAAAATTACATTCTAGTAATTTTTGCGTGTATTTCCATTTGCAAACTTTATATGTTCTATAACACAATTTATGTTTATTGCAGAACAATTGAAAATAGTTGTATGCATCTAGTTTTACGTATATATTCTGTAATAACTTATTAACAGTAATATCTTAATAAAAATAATATAGTCATCAACGCGCGCACTACAGCACAAACACACACATATATGTACACTAAGTTTTAAAATCAATAACAATTTTGTAGAATGATGGAAATATGCTCGCATTCTATAGTCAGACCGATTAAATAACTACCAATGCGATGCGACAACCAGGCGAATTACTGTCATTTCATAATCCAAAACAAATAAGTTAGTAACTTCTATTACTCATGGATTGAAGTCAATTGAAACTCTGAAACACAAGTAAAGCCATCGTTGATTTTACAATTGTCCCTAGACTCTGAATATAATAAAATATTCACTCATTTTGAACAAGTTAATTCTGAGGGCATTCCCAAAACAAAATAAATAGATAAATTCACTGATTTTTACTGACACAGTAAAAACCCTTTATACACAGCAAGGAAGATATTTAGCTTGCGGTGAAGAAATCTTGCCTTACTGCAAAGAATTAAAAAAAACTCATTATTGATGTCATGGAATATAATATGTTTCTTTCCAGAAATGATAATGATTTTCAACACAAAGCTATTGTTGAAAATTCCACATCTAACTTTACCACGAAGATTTTAAATGAGCAGCCTTAATACTAACACAATTTTTTTATTATTACTGTAGCTTGAAAATGTATGTTTTTTTCCTGCCCAAAGGTACTTTTCCGTGGTTCACGTTAAAACAACATTTTTCATTGCATCAAAATTTGCTGTGGCAAGGAAAGTGTTTGTAGAGTGTAGAGAGTAGTTTAGAATTGTCATGTTCCCGCAACTATTATTTTGTTTTTATCTAAAAAGTATTTATTTGCAAGTTCAGAATATTATTCGTGGTAGCTTGACGCCGAAAACAGTCACCAATAATTCGCGATTGTAAATTGTGATATGCCGCGATCTATACCGATCGTATGTGCAACGTTATTTTAGTTCGCTCGCAAAGAGTAGAGTATGCAGGATTATAGCGATGTACGTAATGCTATGACAGAGCAATAAAGAGTCCAAGACGCCTGAATGCGGCCTCTCCAGGTGGCATTCGGCAGAACAAAGATGTAGATTTACGTAAGTAATGGCATATGTCTGCCAAGCGATGAGCGTCAGCACGAATATAAGTCTTCCTCTCTGAGACTAAACTCTTCCACTTTCCCTTCTCATGTATACACATGTAAAGAACGCATCGCACCTCTGGATCAATAGGGGCACAACTCAGAAAATATGTTTCTGAGATATTGGCATTTGAAATTTTAGTAGGAAAACAAATGTAGGTGTAAAATCTGTAACTATAACCATAATACCAGCTTTGATGATAATGATAAAATATATTAATTTAACAGCTGCCAGTACTGTTATATTATGAAAATGTCATTTAAAAATGTGAAAATTGCGTAACAATGATTAGGAATCGGTTTAAAAAATACCACTCTCCTGCACGCTTTGTAAGTTTGGATATTACCATCAGAAAGAGAATTGATATGCGCATTACAATAAGGGACAAACTCAAAATGATCACTTTCAGAGATTTTTACCTACTGATCTGGAAATACGATATGAGTCGGCTATGACTATAAGCACCCTTACTCGCAGCAGTAATGTATGTTCTTATTCTTAGATTATTACGAACATGATTAACAAATTCATTCATAAGAGGAGTCTTCGCCGGTGTCGAATTTCCACCTTTGACGCGTGGGAACAGCGTAGCGATAAGTCCCAGTGTCCCACGCTTGACGAGAAGCATATCGCCTCTATTCGCAGCGTGCCAAACTGGCGTGCTAGGTTTTCCTTGTATAGTCTTTTTCCTACTGGACTTTAAGAGAGTGCGTGGTAAATAAATAAATGCTGAAAACGTAAATTGATTTGTAAGCTTTTTTCGAAGCCAATATGGATGAAATACTCAATGACAATCCTAGATGATGGTATTTGCCAACTTTATGAGTAAATATTTATCCAGAATTACTAATTTGCGTCGCGTGATCTCTTGCGCCGCAATTAAATGCACGAGGTTCCGGCGTCAGATATTGTGCGTCAGACGTTCGTGACACTGGAAACAATTTTGTTTAAAACGTTGGCAAAACTATTGTCTACGATTGCTGTTGTTTAATTTTCGCAAATTGGCTTCAAGTAACCTACAGTTACAGATTAATGCTTCTAGCGTTGAATTATCTACCACGCCCTCTTAAGTGGTGACCACAACATTTTATTTTTTAATAGTATGACTTAAAGACCAACGCATGCATCTCGCTTTGCACTTTACGAATTCAGGTAATATTTTCGGAGTTACGGCAGCCTAAATAAACCCGTTTTTAGCCTTTTCGAGAGGCCCAAAAATCACGTTTCTAACAAGCGCTGCAATGAAAGAGCTAATATCGTGAAGTTATATTTGTTTCGCCTTGACCGCCTCTTTAAAAACATTGCCAAGACAGGAAGTTAAGTTTGTTAAAGGACTCTTTGTGATAACAGATATTTTTCATAATTTGTAATAAATTGAACATGTTCAACTATGAAAGTACGAAATAATAAAACATAATATTTATCGTGTCTTACAATAACGCGTTAACTGAAACATTAAAATCTGTGATTTTTCTTGGTCGTCAAACTTTGTTGGGTTTCCAACACAGATGTTCTTGAGGTAGAATTGATTCCGCACCAGATTAGCTGGTCAACATCGCCCTTGGCGACGTGCCTCACTCACACAAACACACGACCTGTAGGTGTGGCCTTAGATGTGTTTTCAAGCACGAAAATATATAAGAACGTAGGCTACCGACTGTCGACGATGACTCTCAGTTACACTGGTCTTTTCTTCGCTCTACGGCGTCCTCAAGATCAGAGAGATAGTGAGTGTACTGTGCATAATGCAGACTTGCAAGGTCCGGAGAAGCAAGGATTCCATGAGAGACATGGTACTTGTTGACGTGTGCTACGTCATCAAGCACAACCCCCGCGATGAAAGACTGAGATCCCTGTGATGTCGGAGTCCTGCTTGGACGGCACATCACGTGGTAATGTGTATTGAAGCTCTGTGAATACGGAGACTTGCTTCCCTGGGATGACTCAGCCTTTCGCGCAGGTTTGAGTTCAGCTTCCCAGAGCGGCTTCTGAATTCCGTGGCCGGTTAGGCCAACAGAGGTCTTGTGACGAGTAGAAGTAGGTTTTACAGCACCTAGCTGAAACTGAGATTTCGTTTAGTTTTCAGGTAGCTTTAGCTCCCCCCCCCCCCCTGCCAGGTTTAAATTCCTAAAGAGCAGTTATATACACGAGGTGTGACACGAAAATTACATGTCACGACTTTTATAAATGTCATCGTGATTTTGGAATTCAGTATTTATCAAACAAAAAGGGGGACCCTCGGAATAACTTCCAGCATCTTAATGATCCAAAATTTTAAAAAAATCAATGAGTGTCATATTGCCTTGCATTTAATTGTAACTCAAGAACCTTTGCCAATGGATTGCGTTATTCGACAAATTATTCGCAAACATATTTGACGAAATATTATCTGATGTATCAATTATTTGCCTGATGTTTTATGTTAACAGTTTTTTGTTTATTTATTTATAATACATATTGTTACTTTTTTTAAATTTTAGTACGTCACTTTTGTTTTCTGTTTTACTATATAATCGGCAAGAGTTTTAAATAGAGCTACCACTACACGATTTTGTTATGCAACATGTGATTGCCAACGTTTGAAAAAGTAACAACCGTTCATTATTGAATTAAAATAATTTTAAATTACAAATTTCTTAACTCTAAATTCAATGCCAATTTGGCTTCAAATTGGACTTAGCGAAATACGAATATTGTAACGTAACGTAAAGTAAATGATCTGTAGGACAGTTACGGGAATATGTGTAATACTATACATTTTTCAATAACATAATCGTCTGATTTTGGCAGCAGATAGTGAAGAATAGCATGAAAATTCACGGGGAAGCTTGGCTTAGAGTGTATTTAGCAAACGTGCTCTACTCATCTTGAATTTCACCCGTGATAGGCTCTCCTTCAAACTTCCAAATTGCTTGGCTCACCTTGAAACTTTGAAAAGTGCTCGGTTATATTCGAACTTACATAAATTATTTGGCTCATCTTGAAACATCTAAAATTGCTTCGCTCACTTTTCAAATTTAAAAAAGTGCACAGCTCATTCAGAATCATTGATAAGTACTGGCTCTCATTGGAACTTTCAGCAAGATTCATCTTGTCTTGATACTTTTACACGTTCTTTGAAGGGGTTGACTCTCTTTTAAACTTACAAAATTGTTCTAACTCAACTGGAAATATTCAGAAGTATCACCTTGACATTTATTAAAAATCACAACACATCAAAATAATTTGAGTAAGTCTCGGCTTAACTATAAACTGATAAACGTGCTTGGCTCAGCATGAAACATTTAGTTGTGATCTGCTTAACTTGAACCTTTTTTAATAAAGCTGAACATACCTGTATCATTTAGAAATGTCTTGGCTTACCTTGAAAATTGTATAATTGTTTGGCTCAGTTAAAAACATTTAGATGCACTCGGTTCACCTTGACACGTTTGTAAGTGTGCTATGCCTTTAAATATATGTATTGTAAAAATTGCCCAGCTAAAATAAATGTATTCTTCAATTTTAATAAGTTTATGTTATGCCGAGAGCCATTTTTTTAACATGTGTTAGCATAAATCAACAAAGGTTTGCGAAATTAACTTCGTAAATACAGTAGGTGAATTTTAAGAGTAAGAGTAAGTGTTTTCAGTTAACAGCAGAACTGCAATGAAACGCTTATTTCTTCTTAGAAGTGTAAACAGATCTCTCAATTTAGTTTCACTATATTTCTTCGATTTCATTCTCTTTCTCTCTTTCCTTATCTCTCTCTCTTTCTGACCATTCTGATTTACAAAATATTGTAAGGCACTGTGTTAATTTTAAAGGTAAGTGTTCAAATTGTGGTGATAACACCATGCCCAATAGTTTTACAGTGGTTTTGAAAAATATTGAAACAACATAATTATCATACCGAAGAATGTCTACATTGGTTTGTCACAAATATGTAATTGTTTGTAAGTAATTTTTTGATAGCAATAAACCTGGTAGTTTTTCGGATTATTGCACCCAAAGTATAACCAATATTGTTATGAAAATAAGCCAAAATCATAAATAAAAAATGAACAGTGCACTATTTTGCATGATGCATACATGGAATTATGCATCCTTGACTGTTCTTAGTCTTGCATTTTGTCAAAATATTCGAGTTTTTTGCACCAATGTGAAAAAAAAACAACCTTGCATGGCATTAAATGTTGTGACATTGCACACGTTAAGTAATAATGACACTAGATTGTTGTGCCTGGAAAGGCCAACTCAAAAATTCTAAAAACAGAAGTAAGCTTCTCTCGAACTGATTGAGTGGTAGAGGGAACAATGCCACCCTCGTATGAATGGTGGTAGGACGTAGGGAGTGTATTTTGAACATTAGTCTGTAAGACGTGATCGTGGCGGAAGGCCAGCAAGATGTAACTTGATTGACCCCAGTTTCAACTGCAATATTTCCTCCGTCGTATGTCGTAATTGGTGAACAGTGAGCTTAGAGGTCACCTATATATCGTACTACCAGGTTATCGAAGCTGAATTGCTAGTAAACAATCGTCCGAACTTGAACTACGTGCCTGTTTTGTTTGCAGTTTAGATCAAAATCAAAATAAGTAAATATTCAGATAATTTATTGAATTTTTTTCGTAGATTCCGAATGCGACAGTTTTAACAAATTGAATAAGTAAACACCCACATGTTATAAATTAAAATTAATGGATTTTCGGTTTAGAGTGGAGACATTCCGGAAGAGAATCGGTGAAAATGTTAGTGAGATTTTTAAATGTAAGTTGTAATTGAAATTTACAGTAAGAATGTATTGTTTTGTGGACATACGCCATTTCTCATGTTTTGCTGACCAATCTTGTGTTGAATTCAATACAAATATCAGCAATGGCTTAAGTCCACAAACCAATACATTGCATAGAAAATTGCGCAAAATCCAGGAATGCTCTCTTAATTCTTTATATAATCTAATTTAATTTTCATAGGATATAAGTTCGTGTGTGTTCCATGCCAGTATGAAGACAGTTGGTGACATAATTTCAACACCCTGGTGACTGCCGTGATTGAATGACTACACAGTCGAACAAATTTTTTTCTGCTCAATACTCCTAACGGGATACAGTAACTCCTTGCCATCAAGCAGAATAATTAGTCCGTCAGACACCACAGAGTTAAACCACATTTCTTGAAACACTTTCACGAGTTGCCACTGGCCGAGGGCCAGAAACACTCTGTGAATATTAACATGCACTGCCTCCTATTCAAAGTAATATAAATGATGCACACTTATCGTTCTTCTCGTTTACAAGAACCTGATATCTACGGTTATTTTGAAAGACACGTCACCATAAACGGAATTGCAAGAAACCTGTTTTACCGGAAACCAAAGGTGATTACAACTGCCACTAATGGAAGTTTCCATTGCATAGCTCTCAGCGCTCGTCATTTGTAAACTGACAACGTTTAATTGGGATCTCAGTGCTACCATCTGACGAGGGACCAGGGGAGAAACTTCATTCGCTTCGTCCACGAGCCGAGTTTCGCCGACAACGCGCGCGAGTCTTCGCCTCTCTCGATAATGAGGTCGAGGTAATTGCTCGGCTGGCGTTCGCGCCGAGCGCCTGGTAAAAGGCGTCTATGAAGCGACACAGGGCCTCTTTAATTACCGACGCCGCCAAAACTCCCCCCATCCTTCCCTCCTCTCTGGGATACTTGACAAGCAGGTGCTGATATCTCCTCCTCAGCAGCTTCGAGGGCTCTCTTAGGCGAGAACAACGGCGCCGTCTCTTCGTCGACGACGCTGTGACGTCACGCTCGGGTGCACAAGTCTTATTTGAAAAGAAGGTGCGTTCTTATTCATTCGTCTTTGAAAGAAGTCCTTGATGGAAAGACTGGCGCCAGTTGAACGCCTGGCACATAGAGGCGACTAGACAACTGGTAAGCGAGCAAGTGCCCTCTCGTAGTGTTGTGATTACATAGAATTTAAAGTTCACTGAAAGAAATGTATTGTTGAAGTTACCATACTTCTGTTAAAATAGGGACAACATTCCAATTTGGTTATTGGTATTAAGTGGATGTTTCCTGTAACAATATGTTTTGTAGAAGTAACAATATGTTCAGTTAAGCAAAGATGATCTTTTCTCGTTCTGCATAACATATTGTTACTTGAACAGGAAAGAGTGTTGTAGGAACAATTCAGATTGTACTGACAACCAAACTAGACTGTTGTCCCTATTTTAAAACAAGTATGGTGCCTCCAACAATACTTTTCTTTCAGTGTTGTGACATCACTGTATTTTCACAGCATATTGCAGCCAATAGACAATGAAACCATGTTTTTGGCATTCTTTCAATTTATTCAAGCAATATACTCAACATTGATAATAATTTATGTATTTTAAAATTATTTTTTCATTTGTTTTATTTATTGTTATTGCTAGAGACCTGAAAAATTATAAGTTTATTTATATTTGAGAACCAATCTAGAATCCAAACACATCTATGTTTTTGTTAGTTTCACAAATGGCCTGAGACATATTTTACATATCCTTGAAAGCTGTGAGGTGATAATGTATAAGTACCGGTATATAATTCCAGGGACTTTCGTAGTACACTTCTGTGTGCAATTGATGTTTGTCAAAGTGTATAAATATATTTCAAGTCTAGCGTAATAGCCAGTGAACACGTAAATTTTCGTGTTCTCTAGTCGCTGACTTGGAATTGGAAAAGTTGAAACATGAAAGTGTTAATGATTTTGTATAGTAACTATGTTAATTATTTTTAGTTAATAAGACAGTTTTTGGGAAAATATACTTATGAAAATGATAATTCAATTATTTTAAAGACTAAGGAACTGCAATAACTTCTCTTTTAAATATTATAAGGAAATTTGGCAATGTTGAGGCACAGAAAATATTCGTAATGAATTTTGGAGATCATAATAGTGTTAAATGTTCGTCTGATATTGGAATTTTAATCATTCTTGAATGGTTACCTATAATTCCCTGGCAATGATTCTGCATGACAAATTAATGAAAGATTACATTGTTATTTATATCAAGCATTATATCAAAAAATATGTCTTGTCAAAGAGAAAATTTTGATAATACAGATTGAATAAATGTTATGGCTCGAAAACTGAAAATACAAGAAAATTATCTAAAACTCCATCTTAAGCAGTATTCACTGTACAGTGATAAAGATGTGTCGCGATATAGCAGACGAGTTTTGGTGATTAGAATCGCAGATGAACGACAGAATGTGGGCGACTGATGCCAGGCAGTCGTATGGTGTGATCTATCCAAGTAATTTTCATGACCACAAAAATAACAAAGTAATATCATGCGTGATAAAATTACAGAATGAGAAATATCTACACTCTAGTGCATGTTCCAAAAATATTCAGTCACAATTCAAAATTAGTTTTGATGTTAGTACTCAAAACAGTAAGTACATATTTCGGATTTAATTAAAATAATTCGCTAGCTTCTTAACACAAAATATAATTGTTATCTAAAACACTTATTTCTTACTTTCCATTGTGGCCAGTACCAGAATCAAGATAGGCGGTTGATGTAGTATAGGATAGACATTCTTTGTCACGTAACTAGGATTCGTTGATCGCCAAAAGGTAGTCTGGGTGTGATAAATACTTGGACTGCCGTTCAGGATTTTAATATAGTGGTAATAAACCCAAAAATTTAATAGGTGCTGCGTATTTCACTATAGACGTGTCATCCGCTGCATAGTTTACATACTATTTTATGTATATTGCATAAAACATTCGTCGCGTTTATGTATCACCGATATTTTGGACATAGCACATTCATTTTCACTTCGTGGTGCTTGCCTGAGCGTGGCCACAGACTAAATAGTAATACAGACGTGAAATGACTGGGCGGTTCATTTGATACGGGCAAACGTCGCCGCTTATTGGCTGCCCGAGGTTGTTGATACCAGCTCCAGGACTGCTTGGCTCCTGCATGTTGCTACAGGTTTCCTGTTGGCCTAGCTGCCGGCTAGCAGGGCAGCTGCCTTACGCTGATTGGCGGCAGGCGTTTCCACCATGTTGTTTGGCCAGCGAAGCCATTTTTCTGGCGTGTATGACTGAGTTCGCTGTCCTACCGACTATTTCACTTCTGTAGTCCTAAATGTTCTGAGGCGCGGGGAAGCGTGATAAACACCGCAAGAAGGAAGAGATGCGCTCGCAGGTCTGGCTGTGCTATAGGCTGTTCCACAAACATCAGCTGCTAGTGTATTTGTTGCTACTGGAACCCGATATCGTATAAATGGTATAGTAAGGCATATATGTAAACTAACAAATATACATTTTTATATTTTAGATATCGTCTTCTTGTTGGTATTTTTTTCCTCGTTTTGTATACGTATCCTTAAATACTAAGTTAAATTAGCATTGCGATCGGCTTCATAGCATTGCGCATACGTCAAATAAGTGAAATAATTCAGTCATTACAAAAAGTAAACTTATTTTTAACTAGCAATTTTTGCTGTTATTAATAACAGAAGGAAATCAGCGCTTCTCATAAACTAAAAAATATATAATCGTAGTGAAACGTTGAAATATTGGCAGTGGTGGCTCGAAGGTTGTTGCCAGGCAGGGACAAATTGCTGAGAACTGTACACTTGTGGGAACGCGCTGCCGTATACCAATGACTATGAAATATCTACTGGCTACTTATTGTGTTGTGAACTGTCAGTAATAAGCGGAACATACATACCAGCCTGTCAGTCAACTAGCGCACAGCCCCTATACAGTTTCCTGCAACTGTTACCCTGCCTGGCAACAGACTACGAGCCAACACTGGATATTGGACTATTTTATACTAATTCACTGCAAAAATAACTATGAATGCCAGTGTGTACTGCTACAAACGGACAGTCAAGTGCAGCAATTTTCTTTAACACATCACCCAAGACATTTTTGTACCCTCTGGACACTTGCTGAAGCCTACCACTTTAGTTTTATTGAGAGAAAAAGTGAATAAAGGCGTAAGTTTGCACATAAAAATTTGATAACTGGATTTAAAACATATTTTAGAATGAACTACAAGATGAATTTCACAACGCTTTAAAGTGTTTAAAATAATGCGAAACACCTTAGAGAATTAATGGAATAAATGTTCTAAAGCCGAGAATGCAGAAATTCATCGTTGCGAGCACCGGCTTGTGCCGGACATTCGTAAATGACTATTTTGCTGTGAACGGGTTGAATCGATGTATCCATCGGTTCAACCGACCTGAAAATCTAGTGAGTCTGGTGGATATGCACCGCAGCTTCCACCGGTGAATTTTTGAAAACAATCCCGCAAAAAACGTTTGGAATATCTTAACTAAATATGGAGTGTGAGATCACCTTACCATAGTTTAGTGAAATGAACATTATTAGCATTTTAAAATATGTAGCCTACTATCTGCAAAAATAAGTAGTTAATTTCATTTATTATAAACTATATTTACTAGTACATTTGAGACCAAAGTGTTCGGATATTAGCATTGTACTTGAATGCATTCACTTATTAGGGTCAATAAGATACGTCCCAATCAATTTCCAGTCAAAGCAATCAAAATAATTGTTAAAAATACCTTCAAAAAATCTTTATTTCATAACATATTTGTAATTATGATACACGTAAGAGAGCAATTCTTCGACTCCCCGGTGAGTACATACTCAAAAATATGGCAGACAGAATCCGAACAGTACGACTCTCCCAAAGGAATTGATAAGTATGCTTTTGTGTAACCAAGAAGTTTTTACATTAATCCCTACCTCCATTTTCTAAGGTACGCCATAACCATCACCCTGCGTCTCCTCACACCGCCATTCACCATCACCACCCATTACACTCCTACTACCTTCACCAATGGAGCAACGACCCAAACCACTAACCTACCGAGACTACCCCACCCCTCTTCAACATCCTCCATCGTCACCACTTCCACAAGTTACCACTCCCCACATTTCCTCTCGCGCTTCTTTATGTCAATTTATACTTCGTAAATACATTCGTTTGGCTATAACTGATTTATAACTAGACATGATTCCGTAACGCGAAAAAATTATCTGCAAACATACCCTTGAAAACGCTGCTGTCAACATGAATGAATTGATTATGTTTGTCTGACACAACGAAGCTGTCTGCAGACCAATGGTAGGCATCAAGCTGGATTCTCAACTTCTCAGTCAAATAGAAAAACAGCTTCGCGTGCAAGCGAAAGCCAGCAATATTTTGGTAAGCTAATCGGACCTACATTGAAACCCAGAAAACAGCTAAGTTTCCTTGATATATACGGTCATCTGTAATTATAACAATCACATTATTCTTCAAAAATATATCAGCAATAACCCTGCAATGTGCGATCAGACTTATCAATGTTATATACATTTCAAAAACATGTTTTTATACGTAACACAACTCTATATCCCCACACTGCGAACTCATAACAGCAGAGGCTCTGATGTTATGATGACTCCTTACAGATGTTGCCATGTGCGTCCAAAGTATTAGAAAACTTTAGCAAGCAGCTCGTCGTCGTGGCCGAAGTGGCCACTGGCGAAAGAAGTCGTCATCTCTGCCGAAGTCATTTCCAACAATTATATATGTCTCGTAAACACAGGCAAACATCTCTTTGTCGTGCCAAAATGGAGTGAACAGTTCATCGCCGTTATACGAGTATGTCACTTATCCACACTTTGCAGCTTGATTTTACGCT
>PNEQ01112530.1:0-13615 GCA_003012365.1 Medauroidea extradentata
GACGATTTACTTTAAACAGCCCTTTTGTAGTGTTAACAGTTAACAACTTTGCTGTGGCCTCATCAACCACAACCTGTAGGTACGCATCCTCTAGATCCAACTTTGTGAAATATTTTCCTCCTGCTAAGTAGGCAAATGCCTCATTAATCGTTGGAAGAGGATAGCATTCCACTAGACTAATGTCATTGAGTGTACCCTTGTAGTCCCCGCAAATTCTAATTGAGCCATCCTCCTTCATAACTGGCACAATTGGTGTTGCCCAAACTGAATATGCCACCGGTTCGTAGACACCTCGCTCCACAAGCTTGTCTATGGCCGCCTCGACTTTTTCCTGAAGCGCAAATGGTACTGACCTACTCTTTCTAAAAATTGGTTTTGCCCCCTCTTTTAGGTGAATAATAACTTTAGGTCCTTTATACTGGCCAAGGTCCCTGTCATCAAACAACTCTGGGTACCTCATAGATAACTATTATAATTGAAATGTTGGTACTTTGGTTGTTTTATAATTTTCTCAATCCAGTTAATTTAGTTCTAAGAGTATTTTGAACATTTTGTTTTGTATTTGTACAACAATAAACACACATTTATTGAATGCATGTCAGCACAGGTTTTAAATTACTTTAGTAAAATTATACTGCTGAACAGAGAAAGTTCAACACATAAAAACAAACATTCTGGTTTGATATGTTTAACTAGCAATGGTAGACTGGTTTGAAGTGTAGCAGGCTACTGTATGCTACATCATCACAGGTTTGTATCTATGAGTCATACATTTAGCCATATTCCATGAAAAATGGTGAATTTATGAGCAGAAACATGTATGGCTCGATCAAGTGAAGTGGGTTTACGACCAGTTTGATGACAGTTTGAAGCAGGCTTTTCTTAACTTTATATCTTGGCTCCACCAATCATAGCTCCTCCCCCCCTTCCTCAACCAAATCCTTTTGCTGTTGTCATGTAATATTACATAACTTTAACTTGCCACCATGATTTTGTATTACTTGAAAGTATATTTTTAATTAATGTTTCATAGTTTCATTAATTAAAAGTGAATAGTTTCCAAAGAAAAGCATTTATTATTTTGTTCAAAAGAATTGACTAAGTTTAACTTGTTTGATTTTGGAAAACTAGGATGTCCAGCATCGTAGTTCAGACCTAAATTGTCCGGAAAGTAAAGTTGTTTTCAGGACATTTACCTCAAAGTTATGTTTAAATTTTTATTCTTGGATTCTAATCCATGTTGGAAGAAAATGGTATCTCCGAACATTGAAGAACTGACAATCCATCAGTGTGTGGTACTGTAAATAAGTTATGTACCTGTTAGGAGAGTAGTTGAGATGTTGAACTTGAAGTAGCGGTGGTTGTGCTACCTTGCCACACAAGCACAGTGGTGAACATTTTATTCCTAGGAAGTTAGACTGTAGTAGTTGTCTTGTGAATGTATGGAAGGAGAAGTGTTCTGTGTAAGCATTACTTTTGTATTTTGCAGTGGCTACCATTGTTCCACGAAGCTCGCCTGCAGTCTGGAGAATTTTGTCTGCCAGTGATGATAGAGCATCCACCACCCAGCTATTCATACATGCATCCCGACGTTCTACTTCCAGGCACCAAATGGGTCGACAACCACAAGGGCATATTCTCAGTTGTTGTCTCAGCTGTGTCATCTGTACACATGCAGGTAACATGTTTGTTTTGTTTTCTTGTTCTGTGTTAACTTGGCATGGTTGGCTTTGTTCTCTGTTTGTGTGTGATACGTCAGTGGAAGACTCACCTACGTCTTTTCCATTGAGGTGAGAAGTGTCCGTGGTTTTTATTGTTTTGTATGTGTCTCACTCTTATGATTCTCCTTTCGCTTTAGTACAAGAGGATTTCCCAAAGTGCGATAAGATCTTCAACACTTCTGTTAGCTACCTGGCACACAGCAGCCACTTTGCTAAACCTACAGCCCTAAATCGGTTCTAGAAAGGAAGGTCTCTGCTTGGTGACAGCACAGAGACTGTAAATTTTTGCTGTGCATTTCATTTTGATAATTTGAAATGAGCTAGAAATGTGTCTTTGGTTGTGAAATTTGACTTTTAGTACGCAGTGTTATTTTATTTACTGTTTTTCAAACACATTATAAGCCATGCAACTTGTCATGAGAACATAAAAAAAAATTTAACACGTAAGAAATAAGTACAAATGTCGAACTTTATTATTTTCTACGTAGCCAAGTAAACAATGTTTTAATACAGATTCATTAAAATAAAAATTTCGGTGCTCTGCAGAAAGACAAGAGCAAAGAAACAGCAGGTTAATATATATTAATCCGGTGGTACATAGCTACATAATATGGAAAAATACAGTACATGCAAAGTTAACTGTTTAAAACACTAGTTAGAGTGGTGGAGTTTAAGGGCCCCACGAATGCATATGTGGAGGAAATGTACGTCGTACTGTAACGGGGCTGCTGGTTGTGATGGATGTTGATGTTGGAGATTATGATATCCCTGTTCGCGGCACCTGCTGTGACGTGGCTGCTGGTGGAGATGATGTTGTCCCTGGTCGCGGCACCACTTGTAACGTGCTACTTCACCTCTGTCGTACTCTCTGCGTTGTTGTCGATGATGACTTTGTTTGGGAGAGAAAACCGTGTGGTGTGGACACACACACAGTTTTGGTGCTCAGCAGCTTATTATTTTACTCGTGTCCAGATAGCAGCTTTGTCCCTTAGTTTTTTTATCTTCTGATTAAATATAGTGGCATAACTACCTACAAACACAAAGCCACGAATATCTTCCTTACGTTTATTTATTTGTAGCCGTAACCAATTTGTTTCACTGCACGAGTTGCCCACAGCAACTAAACAGAATTTTAAACAAAGTCAAAGATAACAGGTGACGTAACAATGTAGTTGACAAAAAAAGGACTGAACATGAAGTTACATTAAATAAGTTTTCCTAGAGCGATTTCACCCCCACGACTTTACTTCTCCGCACCAGCGCTCCCTTACACTTCCTTACTGTCCCTGCATGACACCTCGACTGGCTTCTTCCTGGGCGGACACCCGGACTTACTCGGCCGAGCGGCGGAGTGATACAACGGGACCCAAGTTGTTTGAAAACTGGTTAATTGACATTTATTATGGAAGAAAAGTATGTAACATAGTTACTGACAAATTTACAAAGTATTTTACTCCACATTTACATCTAGCAATTCATTATTTTATTAATTGGTGATTTGCTGCGTCATCAATCTGTCGTGTATCACCATCTTTTCCGAGTTCTGCTGCGCACGGCACTATAAGCACTACCACGCACGAAGAAGACCGAATGGATTGCTGACTAAGTTGCATCTGGCATGTCTCTGCACTTGCCTCCAAGCATCTGCACTCTGACTTGCCTGCCAGATAAATCCCATCCCAGAGGGAGGCGAGCTCAGAGTCTACTTCAAATTTTCAAAATCCAAACGTAGCAAAATACAAGAAAAAGTTACTTAAAGAAATAGTTCAACATTAAATTCTCATTGAAATGAGTCTAAACACGAAATAAATCAGATAAAATTGACCTGTAAAATTTACTACATTCATCTTGCTTTAACAGTTAAAATTTAAATTTTGAATAAAGTTTTAATGTTAATTTCACATCCAGCATCCCCAATTAAAATGTTGGATCCCGCCGTATATATCCTTACACATGATTAAATTGGCGTGATGAAAGGTTTAAATACAACAAAAAAATAATTAAAGGAAACAACACAAAAAAATAATTGAAATTATTGCATGCTAAGAAATAAAGTATGTGCTATGTGGCAGTGCACGTCACAGTACCTATATTATCGTCCAGACCTTAGTCAGAAGCAATCAACTTATATGATATTGGAGTACTGATACACACATGGTCATATGATAAAACAAATGTTGCATAAATTTAAAAAATGGACTTTACGTGTGCAAGGGACTGAACAAGCAAAACCTAATCCCTAAAGTGTTATAAGAATATTTAATTGAAAGTATTTCTATAGTTTATAAAAAAACGTCATCTGAAAGAGGAGAGACTCAGCCTACCAAGATCATATTTCATTAATTTGTAGTTTAGGTTTTTGAACATGTGTTTCAAGTATTTATGTAGGCTTATGTCAGAAATTACAATATAAAAATAATTTAACAAACAAATCAATAATTTTTTTTTTACAATTTTTGACAAAAATAATTGTTTCTGAATTTGTAACTGCAATGGAATTTTAAAATAAAACAGCAGACTTTGCATTATAGAACACTAACTGTCCGGCCATTACTTTGCCTGTGTCAGGCCAAGGAGCGGGTCTCTTTTTTTTAGCTTTAAGTTTTTTTAAGACTAGTCTCTTCATCTTTTTTTCTGAATAAGTCTCCTTTCTCACTTTTTTTAAACATTCTGTCTTACTTAAGTATGTTTCCCTCGTGTCCTGGCAATAAAATAATTTTTTCATGGGAGGAAAATAAATATAAAAAAGTAAACCAAACAGTTATGCTGATCTGAGGATTCACTGCATAAGCACCTTCATAGAGTAAGTAAGGTATACCAGAGTGACAACAGCAATGCTGACTCAGAGGCGCTTATTTTTTTTTTGCCCTTTCCATGCACACCAACTCAACAAATAAATGTTACTTTACGAACTATCTAGTTGGCATCAATATGCGACACTAGCGCCATCTTTTGAGTATAAAGTAAGTAGTTCTAGCAGTGACTAGGTGTTCAAATACAATAACTTATTCAAAATAGTAAATTTTACTGTAAAAAACATTAAAAAAAATATAATAAATGAATAGTTCAATATTTTAGACAATTTGATAATATATTTTTCTGACATCCATGTATGGCTGAATTATTCTTCCAGGACTATCTGTGATTAAAAATATTTGCAGCAAAAAACAGCACGAAGCTTAACTGCAGCAGTTAGGAAACTCAAATAGATTTTTGCAGTGTAAGTTAGAGAATTCATAAATAATAGTCAACTTTTAAACCTAACTTTACATGATGTGTTAGAGTTGGTAATATATTAAATCATGTGTAATATTAAGGAAAGATAAAAAAAAAACTTACATACAACAGTTTCAACTATTTTTAATATTTGTATTGCATTAAATGCCATAGCAGAAAGGAGTTCTGGAATGCCACTGTTTTGGACCCAAATTATATGCCTGTATAATATTACATACAAAAATTAGTACAGTTTTGTTAGTAACATAGTATTACGCCTGTTTAAAGGAGTGAATGAACGATTAAAGAAGGCAATACAAATAGGCGATTTACAGAAAGTTTGTGTTGGTAGGGCATATTTTCACTTTACATGTTAATGATAATAGAATTGTCCCATTTTTATCTTTTTCAACAATGTTACAAAATATTGTTCTTGCAAAAAGTTAAAGTATCACCAGAGTGTCAAAATTGGACTATAGTTACAGTCATTCAGGGCAACTTTGTACCATTTTAATTTTATATGAATTCACGTGTTTCTGTCCTGTTGTTAATTTCTTGTTTTAGATATTTATAAAGTGGGCACATTAATGTGCACAAAGACTAAAATGTGCTAGTCGACAAGAATTTAAGTTAGTGGTTCAAATTTACCCTAATCACAAAGTTACCCAATTTGTTCTATTACGATAAACAGTTAATTTTATTAAAATTATATTTGCCTTATTTTTTTGTTCAGTTCATATTTCAGTAATTCTTAAGGATAGAGTTTTCTAACACCCTAACCACAGATAATAACATTTATAAAATGTCAAGTGTTTGTGTTTGTTTATATAGCTCAAGCTCATGCACTTGATCAAACATGCATGCAAATACACACCCTGATTGGGCTGTAGCTGTAGCCTACCCAAATTTGTTTAAAATTAATGCAGAAAGTGTAATTTTATTAATTCTCTCACACATACACCTTTTTCTTTTCTGAACTGTTTAAAATGAAACCATGTGACTTCATACATTTGATAGCCTAAATTTAATTACAATACAAATTACATGATTGTAGCAATAGCGAAAGCCTTAAAGCTACAAACGAGATATTTACTGCATAGACGAGGCAAACATGGACAAGACAGACAAAAATGTTAACAAGACAGTAGACACCTAAGTAAAGCAGGACTAATGCAACAAACAATACAAAAGTGAATTAATTTAGAAACGGCCTACTTAAAGAGGTAGTTGTACGAAAGGAAACAGCACAGGGTACTGCCGCCCCCTCCCCCCCCCCCCCCCCGTGAGGACCAGGTGCGGATACCAGCTATCCTGGTTGACCTGGGGAGGGGAAGCTACCCTAGAACTTCTGTCTAAAATAAAACAAATACAAAGTTGCTGCATGTGTAGTTAAGCAAATTCAAATTTGTTGTGCTGTACGTTGTAGTTTCTAACTAGTCTGAAAAGTAGGCCATTTAGGGCTGTGGAGAAATGAAAATTTCAGATCGGGAAATATTCGGGCAGGAAAAAATTTTTCTTTCGGGAAACGGGATGGGATCGGAAAATTATTAATTTTTTGGCCTTTCATAAAATATGTTTTTATATCTGATCAACACATTTCTTTGCTTCAATAGGTTTAATACACAAGTTCTAAGTAGCCTATGTGGTTATGTTTATTATTTGAAATTATGTTTTAAACATAAACTGAGAAAAATAACCACTCTATTTAAACAGCTAAGTCTACAAACTTCATTACTTCATCATTACTTGAACTCGCAACACCTTTGCTTGTTCCCGCAACGCTGTCCGTTGTCCAATAAAAAATTGTGCAATGTTTGTTTAGGTTATGTTCCCCTAGAATAAACACATTACTTGAGTATGATTTTTTTTTTCAGTTTTCCAGTTTTACCATTGTGAAATATCTATTAACACTGCCAAAAATGTACACAATATTTAATTCGATCCTTTGGTAAATGAAGTCTGTTATAAAATATCAACTCATGTAACTCACTAAGTTCAAAAACAGGCTGAAACAAAATTATGATAGGGTTCTGCCACAATTATGCAGACGTGTCTGACCGATCCGTCGTTGATGGCCTGTGTTGATGGTGTGGACACCGATGTGGCTTCTGATTGGGTGAATTGTTCACGTGATATATATGGTGCAGATCTGCCCACGCCAAAAGTTCTTCGACTTCTTAAACGTCATAAAGCATGTGGACTTTGCTTATTTTAATTAAAAGAAAATGTATGCATTAAAAATGCATAAGCAGTAATGGCAGCCTACTTTACTCCGAACTACATCTACCTTTTTCCTTAGGACAGCATGGATGGATCGGGTCAGAAGATTGCATTGTAAGACACGTCGGCATAGTTGTGGCAAACCTCGTACGGTTATGGAATTTAAAATTGTGCATTGATGAATCTGAGCAAAATTTCTCTTCTTATATCGAAGAATATTAAATTTCTGGTAAATGATTTATTTATTGTGTGACATTTATGTACAGCCTCATGGCGTTTTACTGAAATGTTTCGGCAGCAAAATAAATTACAGTTGGCAGCGCGTGATGGCAAAGATGGCCAATGTAAATAGCAAGCATTCGTGTTGTGGAAAGTGATTTTACTTTTAAATCTCATTCATTCACCAAATTATGGATTTAGCTTCTCAAAATTTGCGCACCTAACCCGTATGTGTATGATGTGCAGTTATTGGACTCTAGCAATTTATAATGTCTCCCGTCAGTTTGTTTAAATATCGCAGGCGCCACCGCTTATGTTTATATTTTTCACAACGCACGCAAGTGTATTTTGGAGTAAACTGACCAGGTATATCTGAAATTTGTTTGCGAACTAATTCTGACAGCGTGATTTATTAGTTACTATTATAACTGATAGTAAATCCATTGAATTATGGTTGGTAGCTAATAAAATACTTTTTGAAAACATTTTTAATTTTTCTCGGGAAATATTATTTATTGCTCGGGATTCAAGAAAGCCACTTTCCCGAGAAATTTCCAGAGACTCGGGATCCCGCACAACCCTAAGGCCATTGTCTACCTTTAAGTATTATATTTATTTTGAATTTTTTCCCATTTATGACTCATTTACAAAGATTATGAAAAGAAAAAACAGCTTCCTTGAAGAACACTGGATGTGATAGGTTTGATGATGAGATAATTAATCATTTATACTTACCCGGAAGTTGCGATTTCTTAGGTAATTCAATAGTAATTTGACTGTATTGCCATGGATCCCAGTAGAGTATAATTTATTGATGAGTTAATTATGATCAACAGTATCAAAGGCTCTGGAAAAATCAAAGTATATAGCGTCAGATAGCTCCCTTGAGATTACAGTCTTGTGAACGGGAGATTATAATTCAAGTAAATTGGTACTGGTTGTTTTACTTGGTACAAAGCCGTGCTGAAAGGAAAAAAGGTGATTAAAGTGTGAAAAATTGTATGTTTATGAAGGATCTTCTCGAATATTTTTGAAAAAATACAGAGTAACGAAATAGGTCTGTAGTTATCACAATTAGTCTTAGGCCTTTTCTTGTTTATGGGATGACAGTTGCTGTTTTCCATAAAGTGGGGAAGATCCCACTAGTGTAGCAGAGGTTGTAAATGTTAGTAAAAATAGGCGTAAATTTGTCTACAAACCTTTGATAATAAAGTTGGGAATGCCATCAGGTCCTATGGATAATGAAGGTTTGAGTTGCTTAATACTCCATTATTACCATTGACGGGTTAGTATGTAAGTGTGGGGTGGAGTGGAGTGAAGTAGTATGGCTATAAGAGTTTTGGGTATGTTGTGACTTAGAAAAAGCAGAAGCAAAGTTATCTGCAGAACAGTTTGCAATTTTACCTGCATCTGTTATATGTGTGTTATTATAAATGAGATAAATGCTATTGTTGTAATCCTTCCTTATGGTTTTCACATTTTAACAGAATTTCTTAGGTTGCTTCTTGATATTATCATTAACTTGACGGAAGAATTTATTCTTATCTCATTTTAAGATGGATTTAGCAACTTTACGATAGTGTGCAAAATGTGAATAGTAGTTCAGATTGTTAGTAAGTCTGAATAATTTGTGATAGTGGTTTTATGTTTGAGAGTGAATATTAGTGTTTTAGAAAACCATTTAGGATATAATGAACTAGGTTTTGTAGAGGTAGATATACAAAATTTTACAGCTTCTTTAACTGCGTTGGTGAGATAATATGCTTTTTTGTTGACAGATTTGAGCTGATAGAGATTTTTCCAGTTATGATTATGAAGTATCTTTAAGTATCTTTATTTGACATTTTAGTCTTTTTTCTCACTTTTTTTAAAGGATTTTACCACTTCTAGGCCTGCCGTGTGGAATAATGTAAACAATAACTCTGTTTTGAGTTATTGATTAATGCCACATTTTAAAGCAAAGAGCATATGGAGAAGTCCTCATGTTTGTGACTGATTGCTGATTTCTCGAAAACACATTTTCTAGCTTTACACTCCCTTAATTTTCAAAATTTCTGAAAAATGTTAAGCTCTTTTTAGAAATTTTCTTATGTAAATTTTTGAAGACAATACTAATGATTGCTTATCAGGTTAATGAGCTTGACCTGTTGAGGACATAGAAAAAAAAAAACAATTTCCTACTTTTCAACACCAAGAAATAGCAATACCTAATTTGGTTTGTGTGATATAGAAAATATTGGTAAAATAAATTTTACCCATTTCACTTCTTAGTTGGTGCCTACTCTGCAAGGGGAAATCATTCATAATTTTCTTATTTCTAGGTTTAGCGGTTTGAGCTTTGCTCTGATGAATGAATGAGTGAGTGTATAAGTAGAGCACTTCAAGTCCCCTGAGGTGAAAATTATGGCATCAGCGTCAAAGTCAAATACTTCAAATATACTAGTTAATAATTGACCAACTGCCTGTAATGCACGTGAATCATCACATCAGTCCTCCTTCCCTCCCTGACTGGCCTCTGGAGTGTAGTTGGTTAGGCGCCGGTATGCAGTGCGTAGGTTCCTGAGTTTGAATCCCGGCTTGGGCATGCCTGTTATGTTGTCCGTTCATATCACTTCATTCTCATTGGCTCTTAAGACCTTATTGTTAAAGGGCCGAAAAAACCCCCTCCCATCGCACCATCACAGTTGTACACTCTGCAAATGAAAGTGATATGAACACTAACTCTATACATAGAAGTGGGAAAACAGTATTACATTTAATTCCTCAATAGCCACACATCCTGGGTGTTCTGCACGTTCCCGGTTTATGAAAAAAGTTATCACTGTCGTAATCAGTCTCTTCAAAAGTATATATCAAGGCATAGGAACGGTGTCTTACAGAAAAGCCAGTCATCCAGTGCATAAATACTGCTATATTTAATCAGGTTTAAGATATTTGGGGCATTTCTCTATAGTACATATTGGGTGTTTTCACTTAGTTATCTGATGAATTTTGAAAAATCCCTGAAATAGCTCTATAGAGTTCTATATACACTTAATTTTGGATTGAAAATCACCTTTAGGCCATGCACAAAATACCTCTTAACTTGTAATATGCAAGATCCTCAATTATTATTTTATCTTTTATGTGAGCAACACACATCTTTTGGCTCTCCAGCCATGTCATCAGTATGGCAAAATAAGTAATTTTTTATCGCGTCTCTCAGTTAATGTAATTTTCCTGTGCTGTGAAGTTGTACCTACAAATATAATGTTTTTAAATGAACATCAAGAAACGACGTATGGAATAGGCCTACCCAAATTACGTTGTGTTGTTCTGTCCCAGACATTCGTTTAAAAATAGATACATATGATGTACTGTGTAATGAAGTATTCAGAACTTTTCACGCCCACTTGAAGTCATAGCTTGAGTCAGGCAACTTTCTTCCCGTTTCCATACATTGATTTCTGATAAACTTGACTAGGCATTAATGATAAAATTTAATTGAATTTTTCATAATTTTAAAATGGTAATTACACTTTTCTTAGGAACGTAGTTGACTTATTTTTGGAATATTATCAGTGACAATTTTTTCATTTTAGGTACAATGAATTGCATGCATACACTTATGATAAAATGGCCTGCTTGTTTCTGCAAACATTCAAAATTATTTAAAATTAATTTTTTTTTTTTAAATATAGTACAGCCCCGATTTAACGAACTCGGAAATAACGAAAACTGCAACACAATAAAAATATTGTAATAACTTTCGAAAATACAAAAAAATCTAATGAAAAATTAAAGTAACTTTAATAAAATGAAATACATATTGTAATTTACATCAGTTACCATATTTACGCTCACATAGGCCCCCTACTTTTTCCAAAATTTTGACTTTAAAAAAAGGGGGAGGCCTATGTGCGCAATGTTGAAAAATATTATTTTTTTTTCAGAAACATTAAAAATAGGTCAACATTAGGTACGTTTTAATGTTGTACTATTTCTATTTACGTTCTCTGTATGAAAGAAAAAAATTATGTTATGAAGTATCACCCAATCCAGAAAAATTTTTTTTTGGAAAAATTAAAAAAATTTCTAAATTTGCTAGCACATAACATGGTTCATTGTTTTACGGTTACTAATTTTATACAAACAAATTCAATATGTAAGAAAAACAAATCACTTCCGTGTATCAAAAACTTAAACAATCAGTTGTTGAAGAGCACGGGTCGGACAGGCCATAGGCCGCCAGACCGTGCAGTGTCGAGTGGCCGGCCGTTCCACGTTATCAAATGTAAACATGTCTGCATGGCTTCCGTGCGAATGAATTTTTTGAAACGCGAAAAGACGAGTCCAACCAACGAAATGAACAATTAGTAGTGTAAACTGTAATATAAACTTCGTTATGTCGTACGAGAGTCCACACGAAGCAACGAAAGCGCGAATGAATTAGCCTGCATAAGGTGTGCAAAGTGTGATACAACACTTAACATGCGAAGCAAAATAAAATTACTGGCATTATCCGCCCTAAGTAGACCAAAATGTTTAGTCACGACGAACTTCTTGACGTTGCTACGGTATCCTGTAACTTGTTTTTCATTTTGCGCCAATCTCTAATACACGACACTGTGATGTATTTATGACGTACTACGCAATTTACTTTTTCTTCTGCTTCCTTAATTACTTTTAGCTTCTCACTCACTGTAAACGAAAGCATTCGTTGTTTTGACATTTCGATTTCTCAAAGAACTATCAAAATACTAACGTTACCGAGTCACTACAAAAACACTTATCTGCTATGCACTGAGAACAATGCTGCCTAAACACGTGACTAGTTATGGATCGCGCATCCAGCTCAGTATTCCTCCGGCTGCATGGCTGTGTGCGTGTGTGCCTAGCTTACCGCGCTGTTGTCAAGTCTCTGCGCACGCCAGTTACCTAACCACGTATCACGCAGACTTCAAATACTAATTATCCATGTAAGCCATGCACCCCAATTTTTATAATCCAAATTTTGGGGGGGAAAAAGTTGCGTGGGATACATGAGCGAATACGATACACAAAATAAACTCATATGACGCTCACGGTACATGGTTGCAGGTTTACATTGCATCCTACTCAGGCAAACTTAGAACTGTTTCGCATCATCTGGGCAGAAGCTACATACATTATACAAAAACTAACAATAGTCTTGTAGAGTATTTCCATCATCTCTTACAGTTCATGCAAACAGTAAGTATATTTGAGATAATGTGAGAGAGATATGTGTCACAATGTTTTAGTATAAATATTCCTTCTCGTCAGCTTAGTAATGCAGCCATTTCTGGTGCTGAAGACATGTGCAACGTACTATGGGAAACATTTTATCAGCATTCGATCAGCGACTGATACCCACCCTCATTTTCGGCTGTAAAAGCTCGCTGTGAAGAGTAGTATGTGGACTTCGGTCTTTCGCAGAGAGAAGAGCGTATTCATGAATTCTCTCTAAGTGAACCCCAGATATCCCTCTTCTGCACAAAACACACGTCAGAGGGCCTCAATAACACACTTCTGCTCGCCTCGATGGTATTCATTTTGCAATACAGTAGAGCCCAGATTTAACGAACTTGGGAATAATGAAAACAGCAATTTAACAAAAGGATTTTAGGAACTGTCAAAAAATAACCAAAAATGTATGAAATAACTAAGTAACTTTGATAAAATAATATATAAAGTGTAATGTAAGTCTATTAAAAATATGTTTACTGGCCGCAGTATATTAATGTTTTTCCCCGTAGATAGTGTTAAACCATCTGTCGAGAAAATTTTTTTTTTAAATTCATTGAAAACTTTGGCCGAGGGAGTGACATTGAGCTGACTGCGCACAGCCGAACGAATGACGCTGTGTTGCGTAACAAATGCGCGTCTAGATCCTCATCCTGGTGCCTGGCGAGTTAATGAGCATCTAGATACCCAGTCCACATAGTGCAGCAGTGGACAGCACGGGTACTAATTCACAGATTGTGCTTCGCGTCTCCATCAGAATGCGCTAGTGTGCAGCGTGATGGAAAATAGAAGATTATATCATTTCAATACTCAACTTAAAAAAATTATAGATACCCAGGTGCCAACATATTTATCGGAAAGACTCATTAATTTTCTCTCATTACATAATCACAACACACAAAATAAAAATTCTTTTCAATTACCTTTATATTCCAAGTCCATTTACAAACATTCGTTCACGTACATGGCCAGCAAGGCTTGGAATGACCTACCGT
>PNEQ01112531.1:0-22577 GCA_003012365.1 Medauroidea extradentata
ATCCTCGGAATAGAATAATTTATGTGCTTCACAATTATTTATGGCCAAAGGGGATTAGATAGATGACATGTTCAGGGATAAAAACCAACTGGCATGTTCCAATTACAGAATTTACAGACTTGAACAAGGAAAAAACTTACATTACTGACTGGAAACATGAAAAAAATAAAAAGAAAACTGGCTCTTGATTTTTAAACATCCCAGTAAAATGAGTAAATACACAAGCAAAATGAGGTTATAAACCAACAAACATTATTTCAACACTCATAGTTTTGTCTTTATAAAGAGCTGTACAATATTCTTATATTTGAATGACATCATTATCCACTCTTATATTTATGAACGTAATACATAAAATGCTTACAATAGGCCACTGCTCAAGAAGTCCTTCGCCAGAATTATCAAGGACAACTATATTCAGGAAATAGGATTTCTGAAATGGTTTTAGTGTACTATAACAGGTTAGATTGGCAACATTGTTTGTGTACACAATTGGGATGAATGCCAGTATGGCGGAAACCTTGCCAGCCTCAGCTTGATGGTGTACGACCAAATTGCTCAGATGAGTAACGGGACAAAAGTAACCCAGGAACATTGAGATACTCAATGGGGTTTCTGAGTGATCAACAATGGCGATGAGGTACATTCACAACCATCTGAACTTCCGAAAAATTCTCTACAAGCAGACCAGCCATCAAAAAAATCATGAACAAGAAGGATGAGGTTAGAAGCATCATCTCTAAACTTCAAAACACCACTGCCGAAAAACTTGTGTTCTAAAGGTAAGTTAGAAGTACCTTTGTCACCATTACTTTCCTTTTCACAAGAACAAGAGATGCGATCATTAGCTGAATAACAGATTATTAATATTAGTGTCATCATTACTGAGGTTTAACAAATTGGAATGATGGAGTCGAGCAACATCCAGAGCTTTGTTTATTTTTTTAATAAATATCATTTGCTATCGCTTTTCCCAAATAAAATGTCGACAACTGTCATGTAACCATTATTTCTTTTTGCATAACAAACACTTGGCTGCAATACACAGTTGTTTTATGGAAGCATCATTCGTTGTCTTATCATAAACTCTAGCATATGTTTTTTTAAATACGGAGCACGGGCATCTGTTGTCAAGTATTGAGCCTTGGTCTGAGAGAGAGAAATCTTTAGGAACAGAAAAAGGATACATGGCTTCAAAAGTACTTTCCATAATATTATAACACTGAATAGTTTACGTTGCACCTGACAAACCAATACAATTAGTAGTTTAGCATGATGTAGCAAAATACAGCTGTAATGATGAAAGTTGGAGTCTACACTGTTCTCTACATTACCAATTTGCTGCATGTTGTATAACTGCTTCAAAACCCCACGTAATACTACAAGTAGTCTTTGAATACACCAAAGAAAAACTTCTTATTTTTCTTTGCGGTCCCATTCTGAAATAAAATAACCATTTTTATCAGTCTTCCTAGCATAATGATCTAGCCTATTTTACAGTTTTTTCTGTTATTGATTGAATCATTGTGCTAAAGACTTTTAGTGCTACCATTATGCTGTAATAACATGGAGCACCTGAAAGCCCTCACGTATGCTTCATTGGCCATTAGTAGGTTAGTTTACATGTACACTTGCTAAATTTGTCCAAAAATTTATCTTAAATAGAAACGATGGTAAAATAGTACAATAAAAAATTTCTTCTACAGAAAAACTGACTTTACTGACCATTTCCCACATTTACTGACTAAATACTGACTTTGCAAAAAAAACTGACTTTTACTGACTTTACTGACCAGTTTCCATCCTTGCGTGTTAATTATAGATTTATAGTATAGTCCACATTGTCATGACTTTTTGGTGACAAAGAAACAATATCATTTTTGAAGTTATTGAATTTACAGTAAGAGAAATAAGAAGTTATTGAATTTACAGTAAGAGAAATAAGAAGTTATTAAATTTACAGTAAGAGAAATAAATGTCATTAAAGCTTAGTGATATTAAAAAGAAAAAATAATTATAACTACTCCTTCCTGCTCTCAAAGTAAATAAACACTACATTTAGAATAAAAATCATTGTGGAAAGATAAACATTATAAATTATGTAAACATTAACATAGTTTGATGTTCAGAACAAAATAACTGTGATATCTCAAGTACATTATACTGCATGAAGTATAGTGCAGTTTTCTAAATGTTGCAAATAATAAAGTTGTGGTTATGATAATGGCAAGTTTTATTTCTGCTGGTTCAAGACATTGAAAGCACACTGTGTTTAAGCCTACACAATGATTTCAAATTAGTTTAGCTATCAAATTTTGTAAATGGAGCTTAAAATGATTAAGTTGCATAATATATTTAAGCATATTATACAAAAATTCTATGAAAAATATTAATATGCACTGACTAACTAGCTAATGTGTTGACATATTCATTCATTTATATTAATTTGTTTGTATTATGTTAGTGACGGGCAGTATAATAGCCCGTATAGTAATTTTTGTGGGAAGCGATGAAAAAAATAACTTCACTAACCCAGTGTACACAGAGTGATGGCAAATAGTACGTAAACTGAGGAACATTAGAGCAGATGATATAATAAAATTGTTCAAGTTACTGAGTGTATCTGATACTTTGCTGCAGTTTTTAACTCATGTATTTTATTGCTGCAAACTCGTGAATATATTTTAATCACAGTTAGGCCTATAGTTATTTTTCTGCATCATTTTAGGGAAATTTTATGGCACAGTCTCTGGCTTATGAATTATCTTACTTGCTGGAGAAATTGCTCAATTTTTTTCATGGACAAGAAGCTGCCTTGCTTTTCACAATTACTTTAACTTAGAAGTTTGTATAAGATAAACAATACATGGATTGTGTACAATTATTTGCAAAATTAAGCCAGAAATGTAAAAAAGTGAAAATCCAAATAAAACTTTGTGAATTATCAGTGATAATTTACAAAATAAAGCCAAGAATTATATCAAATTGAAATGAAAAAAGTGGATCTTCAACAATTGTTAACATAATTAAACCAAAAACATAACCAAATAGATGTACAAAAAAGAGCTTAGTAAATCACTACAAGAAGTAATAAAAAGATATGAGAAATATGAAAATCATGCAAAAATCTGAATAATAAACACAATTGGCGAGCGAGAGAAGTGTATGCACAAGCAAGATCACGCTGACAACTACACATAATGCAACTGCAGTCTATGCATATGGTGAAACAAAAGGGAAGCCAGGCACAAATTCTGGCCACAGTCTGACAGTCTAGGGGGATTGTTTACAGTTCTAACAGTGCGCTAATTACAATACAGCACTCGTCAAGAAAAATGCAGCAGATGGCAACCAAGTGTATCTAACTTTATCAGCTAATTTTATTCAAATATTGAATTTTTTCAACATAATATTTATATAGTTACTTAAAAAAGGGCCAGTGACAAAAAATTTCAACAGTTTTAGCTAAATTTCTGATAACTTTTCGGCTCTTTAAAACAATGTAAGTAGTGATCATATTAAAAGCAGTGCCGGTAGTTTATGGAATCGTTTTAATTTTCTAAAAAACAACAGCAAATTTCATTGTAGTTGGTGCATGCATCATATAAAAAAGTGTCTAAAATAGTCATACAATCAAATTACTTACATTTGGGTGATTTCACCTAACATGACCCAACAATTATGACAAACTATACAATTGAAAATGAGAAAACTGCACTCAAATCAAGAAGTGCTGAAACCTGATTAATAGACTATAAAGTATTGATACATGTTTTGGCCTGTCGTCATCATGCAGTGTCATCCCAGGTAAATACTTTGTAATTTAATAATTAGTTTTAGTATACAGGGGTTTACTAGCTAGGTGTAACATAACAATGCTCATAGTTGTATTAGTTAATCTGTACAGCAATAAATTTTATGACATACTGATCATACATGTAACTAAATGTGCTATTGGCTGAGAGCATGCCTACAAGTTGCTGCTGCCACAGGAAGCCCCCAGTTGCTAACCGTGAAACAATGGAGTGAGATTTTATGGCAGTCCTTCAGAGGACTTGTATACATTCAGACCGTTCGAGTGTAAGACACTGTATATTAATGTAATAAAATTGGCACTGTTTAGTTAACCATGTGACCAAGACAATCGCTAGTGTCATGTTCTTTAATGTGAGAGAGAATGCAGGCAGATGGTAAGCACGCAAGATTACTGTAAGAGGCAATGTAATCTCGATTTAATTAAAACCAGCTTTTGAAGTAACCTTAGCCATTCATAGACTTTGGCGCAATTTAAGGATTAGCAGTAATGAGGCTAGACGTTACACCCTGAGAAATAGTTAAGTCGAGCCTTCATCTAACTCGTGAAGGACAGCTTAAAATTGACTGAATGCACTCTCCCATGCTTGCCCTTGTGTCACAAAATATTTTTTTCGCTACAAATATTAATGGTGTGCTATGTGTAAGCATGGAGATTAAAAAGTGAAAGGATCATAAGAGCTACATGATAAAAGATCACATATGTTCTGTGAGTATTAAAAATATGTCACTTGTAAATACTACCACATGTTTGCCTAAATAACCACCAACATATTAAATCTAATTTCTTTAAGACATCAGGGCACATATACCATGCCAGTATACAGTCAGTTATTCAATATAGTTCCAAGTAAGCAAAGTGGTGCAAAAGTAGCACACTGGAGTCACATTCCGGAGAACCTAGGCGTGATTCCCAGCTCCAGTTATCCTTATTTCTGTTTTCTACGATTTCCCAAAACATCTCCATGCAAATGATAGAACGGTTCCTTAGTACAGGCCATTGTCAATACCTCACCTAGTTCCTGTTCTTGAGTACAGTTGTGTGTAGCTATCTTTAATAGCCTCACTGTCGATGAAACAAAGTCCGTTACACATACAAAATAGTAATTACAATACAAAATAACATATTAACTGTAAAATTATTATTGAAACAACTGAAAAATACAAAACTAAATGCTACAAACTGGAATTATTTATGTGGATATATAATTGTAAATATTAGTAAAATGGTGCTGTATCCATGACCATACTTACTTTCTGTTATTCTTGGAAGTCTCAGCACATCGTCTGGTGAGACAAAGCCTTTCTTAACCAACGCTTCTTCTGTAATATGGTATCCTAAAAAAAGTCCAACTTGATCATCATATAATATTTTTACAACCAATCTCATTACGCTAAATGAAAAATTTCAACATTATTTTAATTTTATTATAATCCAACACAGCTAATATGATTGTAGTTAACAGTAGGCCTATATTAAAAACGTGTTTTTAATTAGTCTATTAAGTGGTCTCATTATTTAAAATAAATGTTGATTTTATTTTGTTTACTAAGTGGTTTCCTTATTTTAAATAAAATCACCCTTTCTCATGTAATTTTATGACAGGCAATATATTTTTATAAATTCTATACTGCCTTACACATTATTACAATTTACCTTCTTACATTTTCTTTGTATAATATATTCCTATGATTTGTTCAGCCTTCATAACCTTTTGACTGAACAGAGCTCCATGTAATTTAAATACAGGCCTTAAAAATTCTGCAAATGAAATGTTAAGTCTACAGGACTCCAAATGTTCATAAATGTAAATTAATCATAACATTAACGAAAACTTTTAAAATGCAAATAGGCAAACATAGTATGTAACCTAAAATAATTTTACATAGAAAAATATCTTATGCTTGGATTGAGAAAAAAAATGGCATGATTAAACTGCAAGGAAAGAAAGAAAAAAATTAGAATGAAAGGGTGGTTTTTGGCTGCAACTGTTGCAACTGAATAACTAAAAACAAAAAATGTATCAGTAGACCTTTGTGTAATTAACTGAAACATTACTCGCCTAACATACACAAGATAACTTCCTGACCTACATACCAAAATATATAAAAAGTATTCAGGCAAGGATACCAAATATGATATTATTAATGGTGAGTTGAAAATTCTGTCTGTTCTCAGTCACATTCCCACTAGAACATCCTTCGTGCTTGGATTAGGTCACTGATTTGAGTCTCATTCACTTGGACATAGAAGTAGTGCTTATTAATTGTCAGACTCTTGGTTGGAGTATCAGTAATCATGTTGGCTAAACCTTGATGAAGCACTTTAGCCACTTTGTCAACTATGACCTAATGTATGAAATGCTTCGCTCTTGCTTGATATTGTGAAGTACTTGGCCATCCTCCCCCACTTTATCCTAACTTAATTTTTTTCTTTTCTCGTTTTGTTTAATGTTCACCGGCATCTGTGCAGGTTCCCAGACTCCAGCAAACTAAGCTAAGTGTTCGATGGTATGTGGGAGCATAAATCGCCCAGTAAAGTATGGAACCCGGCCTACAATGTTAGTTGGTGACCAGAGTGTTATTACCATGCGAAAATCATACGGACAGAGACTTAAATACAGTGTTAAGATTTTCTTTCCGTAATATTATGTAAATTTGTATGACTTATACATTTAATTTACCATGAACCGGGCCCCGTATTTCTAACTGCTGAGATATATATTAATCTTGTGTTAATTCCAATCTGAATACAATAACAGATATTCAAGTCCTCTTTTTTCGTTGTGTGCCGATAATCGCTATTTTGGGAGCGCGATTTCCGACGAGGAGCAGAGAGGCTGCAGGTCAGTTCCTCGGCCTTAGCCGCGTGGGCACGCTAGACATCGGACATCTTTTTGGTGCTGAGTTGTGTTGGGCCTGGGTGAAAAGGTAGTACTATTATATTGCTTTTATAATGCGAGAGAGTATGCCGGAACATTTTTCTGTTTTCTTCTCTTTCGCTTGTTAAGATGATCTCAAGTTGAGCACGCGGCAGTGTGATTTCATGTACATATTTATGCATTAAAACTCCAGTCAGGGCAGCCACAGGAAACTGAAAATTAAATTCTCCGACTTTTCCAGGTTTTCCCTGACTATTAACAAAAAATTCCCTAACTGTGCAAAATTACAGAAATAAAACGTTTAACTGTAGCGGCAGTAGCCTTCAACAAAGGCCGTCCGGGTTTGATCGCTGGCAGGGTTGGATGGATTTTCCCATGTTGGATTTGTACCGGACTATGTTGTTGGCCTCTGATTTTTAGGGATCTTACATTTCACCCGCCCTTGCCGTCCGGTGCTGCTCCGTACTCATAATTCACCCCTCATCGGTTATGACAACCATAGCTGTTAAGAGCCGTCCAAGTGTCTCTTCACATTTAATTGTAACAGATCATTTCTCGTAAATGCCTTTTTGAGATACTGTAATGGCAAAGTAAACTGCACATGCATGTTATTTCAAATTTGTGTCATATTTATGATACATGGATTTAGAACACTCAAAAAAGCTTGACCTACTTAGCAAAGGAAAACAAACATTTTAACCAAAAACTTTCATCCTGCCATTGATTGTTTAAAAACAGTCATGAGAACACAAACAATTATGAATTATAGTCTATCTCACATAGGTTTCCATATTTTGACCGGTCACTTCTGAGAACTGTGTGTGTAAACAGGATCATTTTCCAAGAAGGCAGGTAGGTTTAAAACTCCAAACAATGGAACTGGCAAGTACATTTCTCAGAAGAGAAATGTCAAAAAAATTACACGAGACAGACCAGAACTATTTTATTAACAGTACAGATCTAGCATTTTTTTCCAATGAGGCTTACATGTAAAATTTTTCCCTGAACTTTCACAAAATTCCCTGACAATTCCCTGAGCAGTGTTAATTTCACCATCATTTCGAGATTATTTTCTTCAACAAGTTAATTACGCACCACCTATGAACCACCCCCACTATTTTCACAGAGATAAGAAGTTTCTGCCCTTCTGCTGAGGGTCACACACACGAGTGTAGTTGCTAGAGTGGTTGTCTGAGTACCACCACAATATCCACAGCGGTTAATGCTATATCTATTGCCATTTTACTGCCTCGTAAAACCTTCATTGTTGCACGAGACTAACTCATTTCTAGCTTCTTTTACCAGTCCACTGAGCACATAAGTGCCAACTATTCTGGAAGCAAGTGAGTAAATTATCTCCTTAAAATAACTTTTTTTACCAGTCTCTTGCAATATTATCTGATACTTTGGGCGTGATCATCTACATTCTGAAATGTAAAATGGGTGGAAAGGAAGGGAAGCCAGAGACATAACTTCCTCCCACAGGTTTACTTACATCGGGGGGAGTGCAGCGACCACCCTGTTGACACGCCCCTGCATAGTACCCTCGACATCCTGCACATAGTGCCATGTACTCAGCTTTGGCAGTCAATAATGCTACACAGTCATTTGCTTCTTGCTGCTCCAAGTAAAAGTACCTCCTTGCATAGTGGATGTAAAATGTCTGTCATTGGTACCATAAGCCAAGTCTACATCATAATGTCCTACAATGTCACTGCTTTCACTTCTGCTGAATTTGAATAAGATGTCTGCTGTACCCTTCACGTAATTCATTATTCTTTTCATGACCACCATGTGAGCCTTACAGGGGTTGCTCAAAGCAGTCTTTCCTAGCTGCATTTAATGAAATTTCAATGTCGGGCCTTGTTTCTGATGGAAACACTTTAGACTTTCAATGACCTCCTGATACGGTAACCCACTAAATTTTTGCAGTAGCAATGACACACACTTTATCAGCCTGTGATTGATATCACTTAGGCTAAGAGTTCGGTTACACTCTTCCATGTTGAACTTTGCCATCATCTCCTTGATGTAACCCTCTTGGTTAATCCAGATCTTGCCTGCTGTACGATCCTATGTAACTCTCATTCCAAGAATATACTTGAACGCACCAAAATCTTTCATGTTGAAGTGACAGTTTTAATGGCATCTTTCATTGAACTTTCATGGCAGACAAAGAGTACATCATCAACATAAAGAGCTACTATGATAAAACCTTCACTTTCATTATTGAAATACATGTAGTTATCTGGTTTTGAATGAGCAAGGCCAATTTCTTCCAAATTTATATTTAACTTCTGGTTCCATGCAGAGCTCCCTTGCTTAACATTTGATATTGCCTTCGAAAGTTTGCTCAATTTTCTTCTTCTCCTACCAATTCAAAGCCCTTTGGTTCAGTCATATGACATTTGTCTTTCAATAATTCACCACCCAGAATGACAGTTACAGGTTGCATGTGATAATGTCTAGATCATACTTCACAATCAATGCTAAGAGCAGCCTTATTTCTGCATGACAAACTACAGAAGATAATCGTCTGTGAATATAGAAAACTATGTCAACAGATCTATCGAATAAATCTTCTCATGCATGGGCTAGACTAACCAGAGAGTTCGTCCATTATATCCGTTCGTATTCAATTGTTTTTACTGTACACGACACCTTTCAACCTACATGGCCCTATAGGGCCTTATTCATTTTTGTGACATAGCTATGAGATCCTGGGATCATATTTCACCAGTTAGTCCAGGTTTATTCCATACTTGGTCTGAACTAGTTGATGCTTTCTTCATAAATGTTGACTAACATCGTACTAGGGTTAGTAACGGGATCAGCCTTGTATACTGTTGCCAGACGCTCCAATGATATACTTTACATATTTTCAACAAACCAGCATTCACTAATAAAAATAATTTGAGTTTCAGCTATATTCAGTGAAAATACGGTGAACAATTCATTAAATTTCTTATAATACGTAATTCAAATGTTAAGACTAAATAATGCAAAAATAACAACTATGTGATTGTATTAATATACTGTATAGTTGCTATTATAGAGAAGCAGTAAAATATTTGTTTCATTATTTGGAGCTGTGTGTTCTTTTTTTTTATAGGTTTATGTACTTTAGTAAACAACATAAAATTCGTACCAAAGATATTATTTTCAAATTACACAAAACCGCATTTTAATAAAACTAATTTTTCTCCTGTTGATAACTAAGTAAAGAACAAGAAAACATCCCTTGAGAGAGAAATTTAAATATGATACCATTTGTTTATGCTCACACTTCTCATATAATATAATGACCATTTTACTACTGATAATTTCGAAAATGAGTTTATATACTCTGGTATTATGTGAAGAACTAATAAGAAAAATTTCATAAGTACTCAGAGAAATAACGTCTACTATTCCCACATAATAAAATATATGTGTAGTATATTGTGTGTTAGCGATGTGAGAGATCCTGGGTTCAAACCCTGGCTGTTGTGTTGTCCATTCACCTTATTTCACTTTCATCAGCTCTTAAGACCTCGTTGTTAAAGGGCTATAAAACCATCTCAATGCACTTTAAATGAGTTTTAAGTTTGACATATTCATTATCTTTCTTCCATCAGCATAAATAACACAGGCAACACATTTTATATCATCGTTTGCCATGCTTATTTCAGACTTTGACTTAGTTCACTGTTTAACCTACCTTTTATTCAGACAAACTTAGTCCAAACTAAAGCAAGACGATCCTCAGACTAGTATTACAAGGGCTATGAATAATACAATAGTTTAGTTGTAGGATGAGCTCGCTCTAGTCCGCCCTAAAAACAATTATGAATAAGGCCAATTATGTTCAACTCCTCCTTTGACATTTCTCTTGGTCTTTAATACCTACTTATAGTCTACATGGTTCATCAGCTGGCAAACCTATAATCTCCCATGCCTCATATGTCTTAGTAAATCAAACTTCTCTTCCATGGCAGCGACAAATATTTGCTTACTGAGTATGCAGAGCTTCCTCCAGCATCTGAAGGTCAGTGGAGTAGAGAAGTGTCAAATTTATATAATTCAGGGTAAATACCTTGGGTATTTTCCAAATCAAGTTAATACCTATATATATCTTTTCAATTGTATGTTTAAAACCTTGTGTTTTTCATATTGTTATGTTTTAGTTTCCCTGAGTTATATGCAATACATTAAACACAACAAACAAGTTATACACAACTCACCCAATTTTTAACTCTATTTAATATTGCATACTTAGAGAAAAGCAATTCATTTGAAATCATTGAACAGTTTTTGGGTTACTGTTGTTACTTATCTTTTTATCACCACATTTTAATTAATCTATATTATGCTCCAATCCTAATATATTCACAGTTTACGTTGCAACAGTGAAGTGAAATAAATGCTCATTTATGCTGAATAGAATAAAAACAATTATATTAAATAAAAACATTTTCATGTCAACATATCTATAGAATTAATTTTTATGAAACTAAAAATATAATAAATAATATGCAATAACTTTGGTAGTTTTAAAAATCCAGCAATGAAAATCACTCTAAAACAAAATCTATTGTCATCTTCAACCGCCGTTACGAATTAAACCAGCATATTATCATCGTCAGTTTCAACTTCACTTCATTCTCATTGTTGTTTAAGATTGGTTATTTAACTAATACAATGATTACTTGTCCGTTTTTATCCTTTTTTCTTGGCTTGCTACAGTTAAACGAGACATATACATTATCTTTGCTACCTCTTTCATTGGTTACCTATTTCTTTTCTTGTTATGAATCCAACTTAATGTACTGAATTTTTATTCTGTAGTAGCTCACGTGATTGGGGTCTCAAAGATTATTATTGACACATTAGCTATCTGGTTTCTCATAAGCTTCTCTTCCATCATAATATTAGGTCCAACTCATTGTAAGCCACACCTTCTCAAATTAATTTATTGCTAAAATGTCCTTTCTGTGTCTGCGTATCCCCATACAACTAATCTGAATGCCGTCAGGATTTGAATTTTTTCGGACCATCAGGTTCAGCAATATGGCCATTCCTCTACTAACCGCAGACATCCAGGAGTTTGCTCTAAGTGTGCAAAACCTCAGCATCCTGACAAACCTGAATGCAGCGAACCACTGAGATGTATTAAATTAAAGGTTAGCATACAGTATGATCATGTAAGATTTTCATGGGACATGACGTTTTCCCACAATCCACAAGCATGCCACAGAACACCTCCAATCCGAACATCACTGACCCAAGAGTGGCCATTTCATCAATAACTAAACAAAATAGTATCTCAGACCAAGGGAATGAATGAATGGAAATTATGACAATTTCACCCAGTGCTTCTACAAAACACTACTTCCTGCACTGTGGTGGGGTTAGCTTGGTGTCACTGGTATGTGTTGTACTTGCTAACACTCCCTTCAATGTTATCATCAATCCCTGGTCACAACATGTAACTACGTGCTATCATCTTTCATCTAACAACTCCATCATAGTTTGTATGTAGAATCTCCAGTAAGCTTCCCCAAGCTGTTATAATATTGGGTCTTCTTCTGTTAAAGCAGCTAATTTCCCAGTCTCAATTAGAGGGTCTGGGAGAACCTGCAGTATCAGCACATCCCCCTTTTCCAATGCTGGCACCTCCACATCAGACCCTTCTCTGTGTCTGGTTGATGCCACAGCTGTAAATTATACATTGACAATCATAGGCTTCAGCATGATAATTGTGGTTACAAATATCCAGGGTCTGCTTTGTTGGGGTCCAACAACCACAAAAGTGAAGCTGTCAGTAACTATGCTGAACTGCCATGTTGTAAAGTTTTGTCTAAATTTGATGACCCCAAAAGTAATCAAGTGTACCTCCTTGTCTATCTGTGAGTAATTCCTCTCCCACTTGTGAAGTATGCAAGACCCATAAGCAATTGACCTGTCATTCCAATCCTCCAGTGTGTGCTACCACTGCACCTAACCCATACTCTCAAGGTCTCACAGTCAGCAGTATAGGTTTCGATGGATCGTAATGAGTTAACACTGCATCCAATTTCAAGAGAGACTCCTCAAATGCTGCATTATGCACTTCCAACCATTCCCCATCTGGTCCATTGTCCAGTAACGAATGCAATGGTTCTACAATACTTGCCTTATTGCAAAGTAACTTGTAAAAATTGGCCTAGAAATTACTGTAGCTAAATAACCCTTTCATGGTATTCACTGTTAAAGTTTCTGACATGCCCTCAATCTCCAACACTTGTAGGTAAGCTTTTGCTAAGTCTAGATTAGAAAACACCTTTTCAGTAGCCAAATTCAAAAATGCCTCATTGGTGGGTGAGGTGGCAATGGCAAAATGTTTTTGTTATGTACTGTGTTCACTTTGACCATGTAATCCCCACATAGTCTCACCAGCCCATCTGCTTTATGGACTGATATGGTGGGGGTAGTCCATTTTGAATATGCTACTGGTTCATACACTTCACGCTCTACCAACCTATCAGTTTCCTCACTCAAACATTCTGCTAAAGTAAAAGCTACTGTCCTACTTTTCCAAATTATGACCGCTGTAAACCGGATGTAATTTTCCACGTTTGAGTGAGTGAATGAGTGATAGATTTTTGGTCAATGCTTACCATCAAGGTTTTTAGCACTGGTGAAGGGTGACATGAGGTGAATATGGAGCAGCACTGGAATGAAGGGGCAGGGGAAACAGAAGATCCCTGAGAATATCCACCAACCAACGGCATCACCCAGCACGATTCCCACATGCGAAAATCCGGGGATCGACCCTGCCGGGAATCAAATCCAGATTGCCTTGGTGGGATGCGAATGGTCTGACCATTCGGGCTCAGCTGCCCCTTCCACATTTGATGTGGGAGACGGGTGCGATACGATTCAACTTGCCATACTCAACGGTAACCACTTCACTTTTATTTGTGACACGCCAAAGTAGCGTGCAGTGTTTTTGTTCTACTCTGTAGCCTATGAGACTTTAGGTGCAACCCTACAATGTTATACGTGGCAAGTTTGAAGTAAAGTCCAATACATGCTTCCAACATTGTTTTTTTTTATGAATTTTTGGCATTATTTTTGTTGTTACAGCAGTACATAAAAGCCATTTCCAGCCATTTTGAAGGGAAGTTATGTTTCTAATAGGTATTCTACATTTTAAGAATGATAGTATCATATCTTACTGTGAGTTATTTTCATTTATAAATGCATTGGAAATAATTTTATTGGTTTTGTAAAGAAAATAATAAATGTGACACACAACAACATTGTTCAAACGCCAGATATATAGGCCTCTTAATAGCTTGGCATCTGGCTTGAGCTCAGTGGTCACCAATTATGCTTTATGTTACCTCAGTATCTGTGGGTATTTGTTTAACACTTCTGTACCTTCAACCTGTTGTAGTTAGTGGAGCCCTTCTACTCTTCTGCCTGAGGGCTTCAGCCATAAATGTCCTAACAGGCTCGGTCAGTCCTTTTTCCTTTACCACTAGCTAGGTTAACTGAGCTGATGCAGTTTTGGTGCAAACTAGCACTGTCAAAGACCCAAGCACCCTTAATTTCTCATTGAACCACGTATGCAGCACCAATTTTACTTTCTGTAGTGTATGTCTGTATGTCTCATTACTAATACAGTAAATTACTGATTATCCGTGTCAATTTGTACTACGCAACGCACTGATAATGTGGAAACACGGATAACCCGAAAATAGCATATTTGTTAATAAAAATGTAAAAAAAAGTAAAGTTTATTTAAAATTAACTCAAATAATGTAACAACTTATGGTTTTGCCCAAGGAGCATGTACGGATTTATAAGAGATGACACTGCAAGGTTAAGCAACCATCCTTATTTACGGGCCAATCTCATGGGTTACCAAGCACGCAACAGAATACTTACATATATCTCTATGTAAATTATGTGTTAGTATTCCCAATGATGCAGAAAACATTATTATAGTTGTGATAAAATTTTTAAAAATCTAATTTGCCTAAATCTTGTTCTATGGGTGTTTTGTAATCATGTATTTTTTATCATTTTTTTTTATCCAGAGCTGCTTGGTTCTTGATAAGTTAATGTAATTATTAAATTATATGCACTTATAACCTGTAACTTTAAGGTTATATACGAGTAAATCTAACATTTTTATTTAAGTACTGTTCAAGCTGAACAGAGGAAACCCTGCCACAGGGCAGTAGCCCAACTGCGGGAGTAATCATTACATTTTATAGTAATAATAAAAAATAGTATGTAATATACATGTACAATCACTGTTAGTCATTGTTATTAAAACAACTGGCAGCATAAGGGAAACAATACACTACCACTCTAGGTTAACATCAGTAATAAAAATGTTTTTTAATGCAGACTGAAACATAGGCCATAAAGTCTCATATAACTGGTACAATAAAAACCTAGACTTAAGACAAAAAATTCACTTGGAACTTTAGCCTAAACTAAAAAACAAACAGTTTGGTACAAAATAAGTTGACAAATCGTAACCATATGATGAGGGTGCATACCACGTAAAATGGCTGTATAGCTTACATACTCTTCAGGCATACCACTACAAAACATTTTGAAGACTATCAGTTTATATCAACATTGCTCAAACAGTTTTCACAAAGAAACAAAAGGTTTAATCTGTGAAGATTCAACAGTAACACTGTAATGTAAGGTAATTAACTATAAATTTTACTTCTATTAATATATATTACAATATCTTGCAGTGACATTTATATATTGGTAAACACATAATCAGTTACAGAAAATAAGAGGTGGTGTGTAGGCCCTATTCAGTGTCACCCCTCCCCCCTAGTTTTGCCTACAAATACCGTATTTCACAACGTTTTTACCAAATTAAATAAAAGTATGTCCAGGGTGCACAGTAAAAAAATGCTGTTGAAATTTCGTTGATCCATTCTTGTGCGATGTTAATCCATTCTTGCGTGCAAGAGTTGACACTTAACCTTTCTGACAAACAGCTTGATGCTGCCAGTAGGCCTACAGCTAACTATGGCGTCGCACCAGTAACAATTCCAACTGAAGATTTTGTTTGTGGTGTAGAATCCGCTGTTCTTCATCTACCTGCAACAGCAGCCGATGAGATCCGAGCGGAGACAGCCAGAATTTTGAGAAAGGCCAAACCTCCTCCACCCAACATCAAAAGAGAGGAAAAGCAAGCGCTGAGAGAATCACGTTGCAACAAAGAAGTGAAGATCCTGAAGGCAGACAAAGGCAATGCGACAGTCATAATGGACGCCTATGACTATGAAGCCAAGATCTCAGAACTTCTGTCTGATGCTGCTTACTCACAAGTCAGTCGTAACCCTCTAAATAAAGTAGAGGCATCAACCAAGAAGCTCATAGCCAAGTTATCCATCGATAATGAGACCAAGAAACGCATAATAGTCAAGGCTCCTAGGACGCCTACCATTTATGTCCTTCCAAAAATCCACAAGCTGAATGTTCCTCTTCGACCAATAGTCAGCATGATTGGCTCACCGACCCATCTTCTCGCAAAACAACTAAATAACCTCTTACAACCAGCCATACCCACACCAGCCTCTCATATTCAAAACTCTTCTCACTTTGTGGAAATCTTGAAGAAAATCTCGTTAAAACCTGAAGACATATTGGTGAGTTTTTATGTTGTCTCCCTATTCACCAGAGTACCAGTTAATGAAGCTCTACACACCCTACTTGAACAACTGGGAGACGACAGCTCCAGCAAAGAACTCGTGAAGCTTGTCGAGCACTGTGTCACCTCAACTTTCTTCACAAACAAGGGAAAGGTGTACATCCAAAAAGAAGGCACTGCAATGGGCTCGCCACTTTCGCCGTTACTGGCCAAATTCGAAGAGAGGGCAATAAACGCCAGCCCTTACCAACCTACTCACTGGTTTAGATACGTGGATGACACATTTGTAATCTGGAGCCACGGAGAAGAGAGACTACAGCAATTCTTGGACCACCTCAACAGCATCCACTCCAGCAAACAGTTCACCATGGAAACAGAAAAGGACGGCCAGCTACCTTTCTTAGATGTCCTGGTGTACAAGAAGCAGGATTCAACCTTGGGCCACAAAGTCATCAGAAAGCCTACCCACACTGACAGATATCTCCAAGCAGACTCTCATCATCATCCCTCGCAGAAAAGAACTGCCATATCTACACTAACCCACAGAGCTAAAGCTATATGTGAAGAACAGCACCTAGAAGCAAAATCGAAACACCTCACTGCAGCTCTAGAAGCAAAGTTTACTCACGCCGTGAAATACAACAGAGCATCCGAAGCAGACCCAGGAAATCAGAGGAAGAAAAGCTGAAAAACATAGCAGTCCTGCCTTACGTGAAAGGTAAAACCGAACGACTGGCTCGGCTTTTGAAGAAGCACGATATACATACAATCTCGAAACCTATCAACAAGATAGAAGGCATCCTGGAATCTGCAAAAGACAAAACACTCGCCGAAGAACAGGCAGGAATATACGAAGTTCCTTGCTCTTGTAGGAAAGTGTACATAGGGCAAACAGGCAGAAAAATCACAACAAGAATTAAAGAACACATCAGAGCATAAAAATATGAAAACCAGCAGTCAGCAATAGCAGAACACTCCATGGAAACGAAACACAGCATCGATTTTGACAAGTTCTCCACAATAACCACCATCAGTAATTATCATCAGAGAACCGTGAGAGAGGCAATAGAGATAATAAAACACCCTAACAACATCAACAGGGAAGATGGATATAGACTAAGAAAAATATGGTCACATTTATTCGTGGATGATGCGAAATCAAGCTACCAGAGGGCAGTCACGACAAACTCACCAGGATTGGCCAGCCAACCCAGCCAACCAGGTGCGAGTCAGCACGCGATTGGCCTAAGTATCCAGCCAATCAGAAGGTCCACCAGGAGAGAGCCAGGACTGGCTAACTGGCTAACCACCCCTGCCAACCAGGAAGCAGTCACCCAGACACCAGGGTATATAAGGACCTACAACTCTTGCATCAGCCAGTTGGTCTCCGACTCCGACTACCTAATGATGACAGCTGCAACGACTGCCGAAACGTCGCAAGACAATCTTCAGACGTGGCTCACACCCACAAGACAAGAAAATGAAAATGTACATTTCATACAAAGTTTCATTACAATAAATATGGTGATGCAAAAATATTTTCTGAAATTTGCTGATTTAAAATGGAATGACCCTCACCTGACTTTACAGGTTATGACAATGAGACAAGCAAACTTATGGAAAGGGATAGGAGTAATGAGTCAACATTTAATAAACCTCAGCATCATAATGGAGAGTGCAACAGGTAGGAGCAGGCAGAAACCTATAACATTTCAGTTAAGCTAGTGTTGTATGGATGTAAGAGAAGTTGTTCAATGAACAGAAATTTTCATTGTCACTAGGGCATGCATTATGAAATGATGAATAACTATATTTTACTTAGTTGTTTATGTAGTAGTAACAATTATTTGTTTTAAGTCATGACTGTACACATCAGGAAAGAACAGAAACAGGCCTCAGTAGAATCCAATTCATATAAGGGATGGTGTTTTGATGTCAGGTTTTGTATGACTGGTACAAAGCACATTGCGACTGCTACGTCAGTTATTATTGAGTGGTGACACGGAACTGTGATGTGATACAGTAAAGAAAATATGTAACAGAAAAAAAAAGATTGATCAAAACAATAACTTATATTAAGTATATCAGAAAGGCTGTAGACATGATAAGGTAAGATTACGTAGGTCAGGTCCATTTGTGACTTATTTAATGATTTTAAGTTGTAATTTTGTAATTTTACTAGTCAAATTTACAACGTAAAACTTTGGTAGTTACAGTTTATTGGGTTTTTTTTATTATGTTATATGACAATTCTATATATGTAAAGTTGGCACCATGTGTTGTGTTTACGTCCTATGTGTTTCGTTAGTGTGTGACTGACTGTGGTTGCAGGTGTGTTTTGTTGCCAGTCATGTATAATTTACTGATGAGAATATATAATAATAATTATTATTATCATTAGGATTATTATTATTATATCCAGTAGTATTTATTTTAAACATTGCCCAGTGCAAGGTGTGAACTGTTAAAAGAGTATTATTGTACTTTGGTACATTTGTTGGAGTTGGTGTTAAATGGGTCGTGGCTGTCACATCAAGTTATATTCAAACCCGCATCAAACCATTTGATGGTACTGGCTTCTTTAATTTGGGATTTTGAATGTGATTACTTTTTCAAAGGATGGAATGCTATATGTTTTGGTTGACGATTGATCGAAGGATTTCCAGAATGAAGACATTAAGGCATTAAACAATATTGTGAACAGGGATATAGCGGATAATCCTGACATAATGTACAATGACCTGACTAACGCGCAACTAACCAGACTACAGAAATCACAAAATATTTGTATCCATTTTATTTTTAATCTAAAATCACGCGACCATGTTTCTCCATACTACGACAAGCTATCATGGTTATGACTTGACAATAGATGCAAATTGCATAGCCTGCTACTACTTAGAAAATTACTTCTTATTAACAGTCCAAAATATTTAGCTGATTAATTTTATTTACTTCAGTCCCGTCACGATATCAGTACCCGTTCTAAATCAAATATAGATTTACTAACACCAAGGCATATAACCAGTAAATATTCAAAATTATTCTCGGTGGCCACTGTGCGTGCTTGGAATGCACTCGATGAGAAAACCAGACAGCATTGAGTCTGATTCTTCAGTTAAAAAATTTGCTAAACTGACATTTTAATAATTAGTTCAATGTGAACGGTGGATGATGTTACACTTGTTATCCGTGTGTGTGTGTCTTATGTGTTCGTGTATGCATGTGCATGTGTGTAATGTAAATGTAATATTGTATATTCTCAGTATTAGTTGATGTTGTAGTTTACTTCTTATGTTCTTGAAAGTAGGCCTATACTATTGTTTTAGTATGTAATAATGTATTAACTTAAGTTCCCACAAGATTTACTTAGTATACTGTACATTTTGGGTTAGCCCAGAGTTTCCTTCCTGTGTGATAATTAGTTTAATTATAGCTTAAGTTCTTTTATTATTTTTTGTCTAGTCTAATATATCCAGTTTACCCATTTTTCCTATTTATTTCATAAATGTTCATACATTAAAATTCTGTACTTAGACCACAACTTTGTATCATTATGTCTCAATTTAATATTAATCAGGAATAATTTATGTTCTAGATGGTAATACTCATGATTATTGTAATTATATATTTTATTTTCTTCTTTCATTATTCTTTTCTCAATGATTATTAATGTTCTGTTGTGTTTGATTTTTTCTTTTTCAGTGGTTAAGTGTAAGACAAGGTGGTTACATCTTAACTTCGCCACTGTAAAAATAAATCGCAAATAAGTAAACAAATAAATAAAAAAATAAACCAAAATTAAAATTTTTTGTTGCCCTGCTTATAATAAGGTGCACAAAGAAGAATGAAAAGGAAAATGGCTTCTCATTTTGAAAAAAATGTTTATGGTACAGTGTTGTAGCAATGGCTACAGCTATGGAATATTGAGTCACGGACTAGTGATATAAAACGGACAGGCTTTGTCTGATAAGGAGAGAAAACAGGTGGTTGCTGTGTAAGAAACTGTGTATGACAATCACAATCCTCACTCTTGGAAGAAGGCATCTTCACCCACTAGAGAGAACATATCCTTACCCACAAATGAAACTAAGGTATATCTGGGATCAAGTGTGTAGCAACTGCCAAAATACTTTCAGGATTATGATGATGATCTCATGTTAGCATTGTCTGCAGGAACTTAAACTGATGTTCCAATGACTTACAAAGAAACATTAGAAGATGAAGACTGGAAAACCGCAATAAAGGAAGAATTGTCTTCTTTCAAATTAGTGGATCTCACTCAAAATATTAAACAAAATGACTCTCGTTGGGTTTTTACTGAGAAAATTATCAATAGTTACATAAAAGAAAGTGTGGCTCGGAATGGACACATTTGACGCGCTGCTTCACCTAAAGTTTGTCAAAATGATTTGTTTATATTGACAATTTTCTGTGTGATCTATTTTTTCTCCCCAGTCTTTCTTAACTTTCGTTATGTCTGTATTGTATTAAGGGATGAGTGCAATCAGAATAAGTAGCTAACATCACTGCTGACCCCACCGGCAAATTTTCTAGTGATATCCCGCTCTCCCCACATTTCTCATTCCGTCGTTCTCTAACCATGTCATCCTTGACGGTGTGCAGATACCAACGGGCACCCAGCCAGAAGTGCAAAATCTAGAAATTGTGAAATACCTTGCCTTTGGGTTCTTTCCCTATACAATTTTGTTTTATGTAAGTAATATTTTATATTATTGTGGATTGTAATGCAATATAAACTACTCTCCTGGTACTAAAATAATATTGACTTTAAGTGGACAATATTCCAGGCTTGATAAAGGAATCAACTGTTCTTAAACTCTTCTCTCAATCAAATGTTGCCATAAAAAATTCAAATTTATACTAGCAGTATATTTCTTGATCAAATACTGAAACTTTATATATAGCACCACTTTGAACCCATAAATCCATATTTTTCTGGGCGAGGACCACCGGACCCACCACTTTAGGACAAAGGGAGAGGGCAGTACAACTTCAACAAATACTCCGCAGCTTCACCGAGTTTCGTACTCACCAGGCTAGCAACCTCACTTGGAAGAAATCTTCCCTCATGTTGCTTGAATGGCAACAATGAGAGTTTTGATTTCTGTAGCAGCTGAAAATAACCTGCACTTGCAACAACTCAATGTCAAGGCTGCATTCCTAAAAAGTCCATTACAAGAACCAGTGTAAGTTACATGAAGCTACCAAAAGGTATGCTGTGTTATGAAGGTTTGTATGCTGCAGGAAGTTCTGTCTGGACTGAGGCAAAGTCCAAAATTCTGGAATGAGTACATTAATGTAGATTTAACCTAAGAACAGTTTGTCCGATCAAAAGTAGATCCTTGCTTGTACTAAACACACACACACACACACACATATATATATATATATATATATATATATATACACATACTGTACACACATTCATACACACACACACACACACATATATATATTTACACACACCGTACACACATACATACACACACACATAGCCTATTTATTTAGGGTGATGAGTTGTTTTTGTGCCAATTTCCAAAGTTGATTTGGATAAAATCAAATTCCTTTTAATGTCTCAGTTTGGTATGCAAGAACTAGGTTCTGAAAATGAGTTTCTCTTCTTAGGTCTAGAAATTGTGAAATATGTTTGTTGTAGACTTGCACCCGTTTATTACACACATATTATGGCATTGTTTACATTCCTGATCCTGACGAACGACTGCCTGCCTCAGTGCTGACAACCAAATAATAATGACTTTCCCGCACCGGCATAGTATACCACACTCCTCCCTTCTAAACATCAAAGTCACACATTAAACATTTTACTATACATTTACATAATAAGTATACACACACACATTGAAAAAAACTGTTACATGTCAAATATTTTCTTGGGGGCCCTGATTCTTTTAGGATACCTAGATTCCCCCCCATTGGAAGAATCAACATTTGGAAAGCCACGAAAACCTTCTTCGATGTCTTCGCTTGGCCTCTCCCTTCCACTGTCATCATCTGTGTGGGCACTGGCTCTGTTGCGAAGTCCCTCCACTTCCTCCTGGAACACTGCGTTGCCACTTCCCGAGTCTCCCAACTGAGGACCAATGTTGCTCACTCTGCCTTGGGAACTGCTGACCGCTTCCTTTTGACCAGCAGGATCAAGTGGGCCAGGGTGAAGCTGGTCCAGGTGACGGTGATGTGTACTG
>PNEQ01112532.1:0-38033 GCA_003012365.1 Medauroidea extradentata
GGGGGGGGACGTGTAGATGACGATGACACTGACTTGGGAGTGGACCAGCTAGCAGGGTGAGATGAGATGGATAGTGGAAAAAGTGCACACGGTGGAAGCCGCGGATGATGATACCAGTGTCGACAGGCCGACGACCACGGGGTAGGCTACGTACCAGTGGATTGATGCACCCTCCCAACCGCGGATCTTCAGGGACTTGTTAGGGCCAGTCCCCACACCACAACACACTCAAATTTACGCTAAGCGTCACTAGGGGCGGGTTGAGGCAAGAACACTACTCGAAAATGAAAGACGTGAATAGTTTTCGCAATTTACTTACCATAAGAAATTTACTTACCGACAAGAAATGTTTGAACCGACAAGAAATGTTTGAATTTCGCTCTTTTAGTGTATAATTTTTAATGTATAACTTAAGTAATTTTAATTTATTCATTTGTTTGTATATTGTAAATATGACTTGTCCGATATCTTTGTGCAAAAATGTACACAAAAAAGATCTAAGGATGCAATAAACTAAATCTAAATCTTAAAAAAAAAAAATAAACTGGTACTCACAGAAGGCCAATGCCAGTTAAGCGGGCCTGGAGCACAAACCTCTCCAGTAGGTGACACGGTAAAAACAGCACTGGGTTGGCGGTATGCTTAATGAGCTAACTTGCACCCCTGGATTTGACGGCCGGCCGGGGATGAGGAGCCCCGTGTCGAAAACAACAAAAATGGTTCCAGTAATTAAAAATAGAAATTACTGACGCTAAAACAGACTGGAGAAAACTGGTGAAAGAACCCAGGGTAGACAAATACGTCTATCCCTCCACATCAACACTCTGTTGGCCATGCACAACAAAAAACAACGACAAAGAAACCAACGAGGTGAACACACAATTTACGGAACTGGAAGTGATCCTCCAGAATATGTGACCCGACAAAACAACTAATGAAAAACTCACCAAGCTACATGTATGCCGACCAAGCGTCGAGGTCACAGAGCGGAGGAGGCAACATTCTCCAGACGGCAGCAGGACTCAAGACTGCCCCGGAGGCGAACAACCGTGAACCAAGTGACGGTAGGGGAAGAGGGAGGGTACGAGACAAGAAGGGAGGGGAGGGGACAAACTAGTCCGAAGACGCCCGAACAGGGCCAAAGGCTGACGGGGGCGGGTGCAAATTTCAAATGGGGCACATAGTCCAACGTCGCACAGTTCAATCATGGCCGCTGTTAATTTGCACTTATGATATTGCTGATAGTCAGCACAGTCTTATAAAAATACACATAAATGTTCCCACAAAATTTCCATGATTTCTTGTTCTCCTAAGTTCATGCCTGCCTTGTTTGCGAGATACAATATTTCCTGAATATGTATCTCCGCTGCCTCGTCTGTACCTTGTCTTCTACTGTAGAGCTGTTGTCTGAATTTAAGTTTGTTTTCTCTTTGTGTGGAGAATGTGTAAATTAATTTTTCCTGTAAGTAATTCCATGTTAACTGTTCTTGTGGTGTGTGTGTAATGAGGTTTTGATATGTGTTTTGCTGTACCTTGTAAGTGAAATTCCAATCTCTTAATTTTTTGTGTTTCCTCCCATTGGTTAATTTCTCAGGATTTGCTGTATGTGTCCAAAAATTCTTCAATGTTTTCAACTGTGTTTCCATTAAAGTTTCCTATTTGTTGTTGGATGACAATTTGGAATGGTGATTTGTTTTCTGCCATTGAGCCTAGTCTGTCTGGCCCTATGTTAATTAAAGTGTTTTTTGGAGTATTTTGATATGTGTGGGTGGGTGATACTGTTTGTTTTGCAATGTTGGAGAAATGATTAGGCGTTTCGTATTCCTGTGATGTCTGTAACTGTTGCAAATATTGCCTAGTGATTGGTCTGCCTGTGTCAGTCTTTTCCTGTATATCTGAGTAAGTATTCGACTGACTGTTATGATCTATAATTGGTGTAGAAAAACTAGGTCCTGGATTAGCTGTAAGAAAATCACATAACTCTTTAATTTTTTGCTTAGCCGAATCTTTTGTCATAAATTACATTAATTTTAATTTTTTTTTGCTAGTGAAGTATAACAGAATGAACACTGCACTCAAGTCTATGGTACTACTATTTCTAATATCTACTGCTACGTCTAGATCTCCTGGGAATGAGAGCTAATGAGGGATAGGTTAATGTAACAAATATGTGACAGGATGAGGGTGGTGGGCAGGGGTTGCCTCACTTGGCAGCGGAGGATTGGGACCGAATGCGCCTCTACTAATGTTACAAAGTTTATCAGGGAAAGGGGAAGATAAATAAGCCAGAGATGAAAGGTAACAAGAGTTTATTAGAATAAAGAACAAGGAAATACAGCAATACAGAAATAAATTGAGTGGAAGGTTTGGGTAAGGCGAGACAGAAGATAGGTAAGGGATCTCTCTCCTTCCCTAAACCAACAGGAACTCACCGCTCATGCCGCCATTGGAGCTAGTTCTCTAGCCAGAGGTCGCACCCAGACTCGAACCCAGAGTCCCTAGGTGCGGTCCCCGCCCGAGCAGAAGACTACCTCGTTTACTCTTTTCTCCAACTCAACTCCCCCCGGTAGCTAGCTTGATGTCTATACCATTCTTCGCACCCCCACCAGGCCGTCAAAATCCTCCCCTCTGATTAGCTCCCAGCTATACCCAGAGGCGGAGCAATCCATGCTGAATCCAGGAGTTTGCAAGGGTGTTGGGTAAGTGTTAAGACCCACTTAACTCCTCAAGTCATCGGATTCCTGGGACACCACTGTTGCCGCAATCCGCCACTTTTTGGTGACTCGTTGATTACCCAGCACCCACTTACTGCCTTTCTGCGATGCCACCGACGCCGCGGGGTTGTACAATCATCCTCCAGCTCTTCCACTACGCCACCGACGCTGCGGGATTGCGACACCGTAACATTACGTAAGTCGAGGAAGCTGTGCGGGCCAGCACAAGGTGCACAAGTACATATAAATGCTCATTTTTCTAGGAATATTTTCACAAAATATTTTCGACTATTTCTATGTGGTTTGTAGTATCAATACAAATTTCAGTGTTTATTTCATCAATCACAAACGCCTGACATTTCATTCTGAAAACGCAATGTTGCAACACTGTATGTGTTCGACAGGTCTGTGCTCTTGTCACCTTACCTGTAAATGTGCATGGCATCATCCTCTAATGGGTGTTTCAACATTAGAGACATGTAAGGATCAGGTTGTGCTCACACCTCTGTTTATTGCAGATACTGTTCACCCATTCACCCTTGTTGGCAGTGACTATTAAAGCACGTTCATATATTCTTAGTTGATTAAAACCAGTGTTGTCTGTTGTTTTATAGTTTTTGTCTGTTGTACAGTGTCGTCTTTGCCGAATTACAGATTAATTTCACATTCTGTGTTTTTCATGTATGTTTATCTGTTTTGTTGCAATTTGACTGAGATTAGAGTTAGGAATTTTTTGATTTATAAAAAAAAATAATACATTATAAAACACTTCATCTTGTATACATCAAGGACATCAGTACTTTTTTATGCGTTAAACTATCCTGTTGGCTTTGTGTCTTTCATGATCATCTTAATACATTCTCTTTAGGTTCATAAGGTTTCGACTTTTGTGCATCATGTGGTTTGTCTGTATTCGACAGATAAACTTTAGCATATTAAACGTTGTGAAAAATTAAGTACTTACCTGAGGTAGCATTTTTGTGATTTCAAAAACATGAGGAAATGTGTCAGGATAATATTATTTCACAAACAAAGAATTTCGTATAAACATCAAGACCGCTGTAGTTTTTGAGAATAGTTAAATAATTGTGCATTTCCAAACGAATACTCATTGTGTGTTAAAAACCTGACAGGTTGCCAAATCATGTACAACTACCAAGAACTGATAGTTACGGATGCTAAAAAGACAAGGTTGCTTGCAGAGAGGTGTGTAAAACAATGCAAAAGAGAAATGCTATACGTTAGAATTACACTGCAACAATAGTAAGTATGCATCTACTATGTATCTGTATACGTACAACTCTGATCACTAGAAACTTGAAAGTGCACAATTAAGTACTCTGGTTTATGAAGTGTACTTATTTCCTTTCTGTGTAAAACTTGTATTATGTCGTGAACATGAGTGAGGCGAACATTAAAAACAGACTATGTTAAATGATTGCTAGTACTGCCATTTTGTATGTATCAAGTGCAGGTAAACACTGTTTGTAATATGCAAATCACAACATATGAGCCGCAGCAGTGGAACTGCTAAAGTGTTCGCCTCGCACCAATGTGTTCCATGTACGATTCCCGACTCGCCAATACTTACAGATTAATGCATGTAGGAATAGTGCCGGGACGATGCCATGTCTCCACCGCCACTGGTATGGTTGCTCGTAGGTCTCCACCCTTCTCCAAAACTCCTCCATTTTGTTGTATAAGCTTTTACAGTTTATTACCATCAGCTTGATGGCTCTTCTTTCTATCATTTTATTAGGATGTTTACGTGACACAGCCCCGCCATTCGTCTACTGAGACGTATTCACCTTCAGCAGGAAGCTTTGTCTCCAACCCAGACTCCAAAATCCAACTCGCCAGTTCATGGCATAAATTAGGTTTTTTTTTGTACTAAATCACTTGGTTTTTATTTTAAAATGTATGGTTTAACAGTCCTAAAGAAATTTTAAAATTTGTTTATTTTGGGAAAGGTCAGCAGCTTATCGAATAAAGGAACGGCCCTGAGATATCAGCTGCTTTCAGTAAAAGAAAGAATGAGTTCATCTTCTGGTGACTGTGCTACTTTGAAGACAATATGCAACACAAGAACCACACTAAAACTGAATATAGATGTAGGCCTGTTGAAACTAAAATTAAAGCAACTCACGAACTGTAGCTTTTAATTATGTAATATACATTGATGCCGTTTCCGGCGTGAGTGAGGTAGGAACGGAGCTGCGTTGGAATGCTCTGGGCGCCACTCGGGTAAGCGTGTAGTCGGGAACACGAGGCGCGAAGGGTCATGGTCTGTTCGTGCCAGCGTGCCCCTCTCTCACCTGGCGAGTCAAAACAGCTGCATATCGGGGAAAGCAGGGTGGACCTGGAGAAAACAACACCTTACATGGACACTTATGGGGCGGTCCACACCCCCATACCCTAGGGCCTTAAGCGAACCAGTTATAAATGGCAAAACAAAGTCGAACACTGGGCCGGATAGTTGCACACGCATGTTACGTAATTCTCGCTGGACGAATCAGAGTCCCGAAGTGCGCCACGTCTCTCTCGTTCCGTCCGTCGCAGCTGCTGCTTCCAGACTGCCTTCTTCATGCGCCTATAGAGGGAGGGGTCGGCGAAGCCGCGTGTCCTGCACTGGCAGATGGCAGTGTAGCGGCCGGGATGGCAGGTGTCGCACGTCGGTGTCAAGTTCACACACGCCCTGCCGCCGTCACTGATCCGCCACACACACTCAAGTACCGCACATCTGCCATTAACAACCAGCGCACACCTGCCACCGACACACTCGGCGAACACCTGCCGCGACTAGGCGCAACTCCACCTGGCCTGTGGCCTGGTACGACAACATACAAACTTGTAATCTATAAAATTATTTCAAAATACAGTATTGTTAAATTAAACCGTTGTTGGTCTCTGATAGAATTTTGTGAAAATAGGCCAGGAGTGAGTTGTGGTTCTGGGTAACACTAGCTCAAGTTGCACACTCTGGTTAAGCTTTAAGAAAATTAATTTTAAGTAGCTTGGACTCCTAAATAAAAGTTCTCTGTTGTACCTAGGTTAATGTAAGCAGAAGTTCTCACTCAACCTCAAATTGCCTGTTGGTGAAATAAGTGTTAAGTTCAAGCTGCAATAAGAGTAATAAGCAGCGTAAACTTAGGCTGAAAATATCTTACAAATAATGTTGATTTCCCCTGGTAGATTGTAATCTTGACTCTTCCCTAACTGTGAAAGACGTACCGCTTTGTGCATGATAGTCTGCGGTACCTAACACTCACAGTAGTACAACATAATCACATATAATAAAAACTTGCATACAATTGAAATCTGTGAACACCCTCCATTGCAAACATCGCATTTATGCCACTTTGTGAAGCAGAGCGCAAGATGGGTATAAAAGTTCCTATCATCAAAATCTCATTTTTTATAAATTTTCATGGCATTCATTGCTATGCTGCCATCACTATCAATCCATGTGGCTATAAATATTTCTATAATTCTCTAACTGAAGTTTAAGATTTATATGTATCAATAAAATAAATATTTTAAATTGCTTCCCCCAACACACTGACAGATTTGGAACTAAATTACACAAAAATTATTGCACAAAAAAACCCTCTGAATGGGTCTATCTACATTATGCTGCAGTGTTACATTAATTCCCCCCTCCTTTCCTATGAAGTAACAGATGATTCTTCCTCCAAATGTCACGATGACAATACAACTACTGTGCACTTGTAAAATACAACATATTACAATCACCAAAACAAAACACACCATTACTCTGAAACACTACGTTTGTTCAATTCAGCATCTTTATTTGATCTCAAGAGTTCAGAGAGTCGTGACGTCAATATGAACTAAAGAGTTCTCACTCCTTCGTCCACAATCAAATAGGTTTTTGCTCCTAAGCAGCACATAAACAAAATGTACAGCTGAAACAGCTGAAAAGTTTAAACTATGTGTGCTTATTTCAATACACCATGGTCATTTAAGTAAATAATTTTAAGATAATGTGTTTATCTTGGTTACTTTAGACAGAGCACAAATAATTTACTTCAACAAAAAAAATAAAAAAGTTTAATTTTCTCACATCTTCAAAGAAATTATGATTTTCATAACTTAATGTAAATTACGTTACCAATCACAAATGTCTTTATTAAATTCAAATACACAATGTATCCCTAAAGTTATAACTAAAGGTATATTTTTTATACATAATTTTGGGGCAATATTATATTATTTTTCTCTTAATTTGCTACCTGGAAAACGCTTGTTCCTTGCGGTTCATATTAGCATTATAAATGATAAGGTGCTTCATACGTGTTTGCCAAACACTTTGAATACAAACAAAGATTTTTGACCCTGTCCTCTCAACTACTCCTCGAGAGCAAGACGTATAAAAAAACATATGAAATGGTGAACATCTGTAAATACAGTTTAAAAAGATCTACAAAACAGAAACAAAAGAGTGCACGTAAGCTAGTCATGGCTGATGTGCATGTAACTAAGTTTGTTTTTTTCGCCAAAGATGAATTATCAAGGCATTCTCCTGCATAGTGGGTGTTGTGTCAACTTTCTCTAGGAGAGGGAAAAGGAAGGAAGAGAGGTAGCTGGCATGTCAACATCTTCTCCGTTTGTCACGTTCGCCAACACAGCTCAGTTCACAGGGACCTGCTACATGAAGTAATGAACAGACACAGAAAAACTTTCTAGCAGCGTTTGTTTTTAGCGCTATTTTTGTTTGTGGTACATGTCTCTGTACATGTAATACATCTTGCCAATTTCATTTCTTAATGTATAGTAGCTTTTTTTTAATCTGGATCTTTATCTTCTAAAATCACGTACGCTAAGACTATTTTGCTAAAAAAATTTAGTCAGGGTCTTTTGCTGTCAGTTCTCGTTCAGCTTTAGGGGCAGCATCATCACCAATTTCCATCTCTTTACCTCTTATCTCATCCTGTTCAACGAGTTCTTCTGCTGTGAGTTTCACGTGTGAAGTGGCCAGTTCATCAGCATCTGTTGCGTCAAGCTACTCAAACCAAGTTATTTTTTCCTATTTCAATTATTTTCTTTACTACTTCTTCATACTGTTTCTCAACAGGCTGAAAACCACGGAATTCTTTTCTAAAGGAAGGACGTAACTTATTCCAAACACTACTAAGACAAGATTCATTATTGGAATTTATTTCCGCACTATCGCTTCCGTAGAAGTTAACGCATCTGACGTCAACAGTTTCTGGAGATCATTTCTACTTTTCAAAATGGTTCTAACTGTAGATTCTTTTTGTCCGAAGGTATGGCCGATTACATGGTTGTAAGAGCGCTGAAAAATTTCTAATTTTGTTTCTAATAAAACTGTTTTCCTTTTTGCTACTACTTTATCAGTCTGCATTTCTTTTTCACGTTTCATGTTCACAACAAATAAACATCAACACAGCGAAAGTTAACAATCATGACAAATTATTAAAAAAATAACTGTAGCTTATTATGCGAGATGTTCACCTGCGACTTAAAAAAAAAAACCATCATGTAAGCGTTTTGTGCACACGCATGCTCAGCGATCACGGTCTCAAAAAGTTAACAGGACAGAAAACAAGATATGCTGGCCTGTCTTGCCGTCACCCAAGCAGCATTCACACGTGAGCTAACGACGACAAGCTTACAGCATGTGATTTAAGCATAATTTTCTGCTCGCGTTATGTGAGCCTTATGTCATTCTATTACCATCTTATACGTAATTTTTATTCTCGCATTGTGCGAATTCGCGGTAAGTACTAAGTGAGCCAGAGGTGTATTTACTTTACAAATAAAATGCTTTCAACACGTGTAAAAATAAATTTCATAACATTTATTGTTATCAATTTGTGATTCCAAAAACAAGTTAAATTAATTTATCACCTTTAGTAATTCATTGGTTAATATTCATTATTAACTAATAGGTAATTATTGGAATAGGTATTCATATTAATAACTTATACCTCACCAAGAATAATTGTTTTATTCAGATAAACAATGCAAAAATGTAGTAAAAAAAAGTGAATATTCGCGTAGATGTAAAGCAGGGTAAGCAAAATTTAAATAATGCATGGTCCTGAAAATGATAAATTCACTTACATTTATTAGCTTGACCATATATCCAACACTGGATTCACAAATTAATAATACCTATCAAAAAATTACCAAAAGAATTGGCCACTGCCAATAACATCCATATCTTTTCTTGTACAACATTTATCATTATGCATTCCCTCATAATCTTAAGCACCACAAAAAATTAGTTAATTAGGGTGTCGTACCCTGAAATATTTTTCACGTACATCAATCAAGCATCAAACAATTTGTAAAACCTTTTCAATATAAGCTCTATATTCTCTCCACTCATCAAAATCAATTATGTACTTTGCATTTATATAATCCTTACAATGTTATCCTCAATACAACACCCTTCCAATCTTCCTCACTTAAGTAAATATAGAGAGAGAGCATTAAGCTCCTTAACCCTTCCACTTCTATTGACAATATATTTGTGCCTAAATTATGTACTGTGTGTACTAATGATGTATGTATCCATCCTAACTAAATGGCAGTGACTGTGCAAAGGACGAATATATTCATCTCGCTACTTTCGCTTTCGCTTCTCCAGACATATTAGTACATTTATAACCCTGCACTATCTAAGGCGCTTATGGAAACTACCTCAGATCCACTTGATACTGAGTAAATCGGTCGGAAAGTTCATGCGATAAAGATCTACCGGCCCTCAGGATCTCAAAATGTTCAACTCAATCCCGATGCTGGATCCACGTAGATCTACCCTGTTCCCGAGCAGAGTAGACAGCAGCCAGCAGACGATACAAAGGAGAGTGTGTGTAAAAAGGAAACAGACTAACTCCCGTATGTGTACATAATAGAAAATATGTTGTAAAACAGTGTGACCAAAAGAACCGTGGAACAATGAAGTTTTTGTAGCATATGTTTATAAAGGTTCAATTTGACAGCCACGAGCAGCACAACCCACATTGACACATCAACGTGATACTCTAACTCGTTCCACACTCATGCCAGCATGTCCAGTGTAATGGTGTAGATATCGTGCAGAAGTCTTGGTGTGAAGGAGGAGGGTTCGGTCTAAGGTTTCATTTGTGCACCACTTAAGAGGGCGTGGTACATAACTCAACGCTGAAAGCATTAATCTATAACTGTAGGTTTCTTGAAGTCAATTTGCGAAAATTAAACAATACCATTAGTAATCCTAGACAATAGTTTTAGCCAACATTTTAAACGAAATTGATTCCAGTGTTACAAACTTCTGAGGCACAATCTCCGACGCTGGAACCTCGTGCATTTAACTTTACTAATACAATTGGCAGATACCATTATCTAGGACTGTCATAGAGTATTTTATCGATATTAGCTAAGAAAAAACGTAGAAATTAATTGATGTTTTTAGAGTATATTTATCTACCACACACTCTTAAGGGCACTGAGAGCTACCTTTGTTGCACTACGAGCATGTGTGGAGTGTTAGTCTGCAACACAACAGTGATGGAACAACAGAAGGTGTTCTGTGTCATTAGCATGGAAAATGTGAATCAACATGAATTCTGTCGCAAATACGGACGCCTTCCACCTGATAGGTGGAATATTCTACGGAGGTTTCATCAGTTTCGTGACAAAGTTTGCCAGTGCAAAGACAAAAGTTCCAGGCAGCCGCGTGTCAGACGACAATGTGCAACGGATTCAGCAAGCGTTCACGCGCAGTCCACGAAAATCAACTTGACGAGCAAGCTGGGAAATGAGACTCCCTCAATCAACTGTGTGGAGAGTGTTGTGGAAGCACTTGCTGTACAAACCATACAGGTTACAGCTTGTGCAGGCTCTTACTGAAAGGGACAAAGAACTGAGACGTGATTTCTGCTGATTTTTGCATGGACATTCTTGTCGGGAATTAGGTTGACGAGAGGCCTCCATCTCAAAGATGGTGTTTAGTGATAAAGCGACGTTCCACGTCAAATATGAGATCAACCAGCATAACATGAGAATATGGGGCTAGGATAATACACATGAAACCACCAAACACGAGCACGCATCACTCACGGTGAACGTGTTTTGCGCTGTATCATAAGACACTGTTTTCGACACTTTCTTTTTTCAAGAGTCCACTGTTACTGGGCTTCCTTACTTGGACATGTTTATTGAATGGTTATTTTATTTCCTCAGTTAGAAGAGGTGGTGGGAGACTTCATTTTCCAGCAGGACGGTGCACCACCCCATTGGCACCCACCTGTTCGCGACTACCTGAACGAGATGTTGCCAAAATGCTAGATTCGTCATGGAGCAGATTGTGACCAGCCACTTTTTCACTGGCCCCCAAGAAGCCTATGTTATTTTTTCCTGTGGGGGTTTGTTCCACCATTGCCGAACTCAAAACAAGAATTACGGATGCCATCCACAACATTACACCAGACATGCTGGCACGAGTGTGGAACGAGTTAGAGCATTGCATCAATGTGATTCATGCTACTCAAGGTGGTCACATTGAACAATGGTATGGTACAAAAACTTCATTGTCCCACAGTTCATTTGAGTGGTCACACAACATTGTAAGTTGTTTGGTTATGACTATACAGACCTTCAAAGTTAGGGTATTCTTTTGTACTCAACCTGTATTATGAAGTTAGTATCATAAACATCTATTACAGTATTGTTTAACAAAACAACTCAACGCCTCTACCACCCAGCAAAATATGGCATAGACTGGTTACCCTTAAACATCAGAGTACGTAGTTTGAAAAGGTCTGCAACTGACTGAGGACAAACTTAAACCAAAAGTAACAGTAGGGGTTCTAGGATTTTAACTACTAGCAAGGAAAAAATTGATCAAGTAAATGATCAAATGGTGACTACAAATGGAATTAAAACAACAAGAATGTGGACGCCCCAAAAATGAGTATTTGGCCAACAAGAGATCATAATGTTCAAAGAAGGAACCATCTTCTACAGATTGTATTTCAAATATACAATGAGTCAATTTCCAAAATGTATTCAAATTATCTCCAGGCATCATGATTGCGTTCTTTGTGTATACTTATGATGTAAGTAGCAGTTTAAGAACAGTGTTCAAATTATTTTTTCCAGGTTTTATGATTGTGTTATTTGTTTCTATTTGTATAACTATATTTAATACTGTTCAAATTATTTTCCCCGGGTTACATGATTGTCCAGTAAGACTTGTGCAGTATAAAGGAAAGTTTGAGGTAATCAGCTAAATCAACATTACAAGAAGGGAAATTGTTGTAGTATATGGTTGGTGTCACAGGTTTGTTGTGAATGTACACAATGTGATAGATGATGTCACAAACTCGGGAAAGCGGTGACAGTCGTACTGTGTGTTATAGTCTCAACTACAACGTTAGTGTCATGTCAACTCACAAGATAAGGACCTAACGTCTGGCAATGAAGGGAATCGACTTACAATGCTGATAGCGTGTATCGCAGGGTGACAACAATCACCATAACCTGTATTATGACCTCGTTCGACGAGTTTGTGCTGGGCCAGGACAATTAGAAGACATACGCATAACAATTCAAGTTTTACATCATTACAAACAAGGTCGTAGATAAAGAAGAAAAGAAGGCAATCTTATTTACGGTCTGCGGGGCCCAGTTATATATGATAGTTCTGTCATTGTTAATGCCTAAGTCAACAAGCGAGGTAAAACTATGACATTTTTGTAGCTTTGTCCAACTATCTCAAACCAAAGCCAAGTGAAATTGTCGAGACGTACAAGTTTCACAAACGTGATCAACACGAGGGTCAGTTGATTGCAGGTTATGTCGCCTAGCTTCGACGATTGTTAGCACACTGTAATTCGAAAGACTTAAGACAGAAAGTTTTGTGACAGGTTAGTGTGTGGTGTATGTGACAAGGCCCTGCAAGCATGCAATGCTGTCTAAACACAAATTGACATACCAAGCTGCCATGGATATGGCTATTGCAGCTGAAGCAGCCAGCAGGAATGTGTGTCATTTGCACTGGGAAGTGAGCGATTTAGCAGAGTCGGTAAACAGAATGCCTGTTTCTGGGCACAAATTCTCAGCTAAGAATAATCACATGCAGGACAAGTCAACACAGAATAGAGAGGCACCTGAATATCAGACTTGTTGGAGATGCAACAGACCACACAACCAGGAAAATTGTAAACTGGGATTATAACTTTCGAGTCCGGGTCACATAAATTACACAAACACAAGAAAAATTACTCACAGCTTGACAAAGAAGCAGTAGCCATTTTGTTTGATGTGAACAAATTTAGACAATATCTGTCAGTGAGGCCACTCACAATCATCACCGATCACAAGCTACTGGTGAGGATACTTGATCCTGCGAGGTAAATTCCTGATGTGATATCTCCACTGTTGTTGCAGTGTAGTCTTACACTATCAATGTTTGACTACACACTAGTATACAAGCCTGGGCTGAGCATTGTCCATATTGATGCTCTAAGAAGGTTGCTGCTGGAAGGCCCAGATTTTGAGATTCCATGGTGAGGAAGTACACATTTGAAGGGTCGTCTAAAGAGGGAGTACCTGAAGAGCTGAAACCATAGTGGAATCAAAAACTGAACTATCCAATTACAAGGACTGTCTTCTTTGGGGTAACAGGGTGGTCATACCAACAAATTTGTGAAAATATGTGCCGATCCTGTTACATGCTGCTCATGATGAGGTAGTAAAGTTAAAAGCTGTTGCGGGAAGCTATGTTTGGTGGCCGAAAATAGATAATTACATTGACCATTTTGTAGGGAAGTGTCAGTTATATCAGCAATCTCTGGCCACTATCTTGGGCTAGAATCCATATTGATTTCTTTGGGCCTTTTCAAGGTAAGGTCTTTCTCCTGCTAGTAGATAGGTTCTCCAAATGGCCAGAGGTAAGAATGGTCCCATCTGCACCATCTGCAGCCATGAGAGACATGTTTAGCGTGCATAGGATACCGCAATGCATCATGTCGGAGAATGGCGTAGCATTTGTGTCCCAGGAGATGCGGGAGTTTGCAAGAAGGAACGGAGTGAGACTTGTACACCTTTTCATCCATTTAGTAATGGCTAAGCAGAACGCATGGTGCAAATGGCGAAGAGGAAGCTCAAGAAGGTATATAGCGGAGACTGGCAGACCAGACTGGCCAGGGTTGTGTTTGCGCTACGCACCACACCAGTTGCAGGGAGCAAGGAGTTTCCAGCTGAACTTCTGATAGCTCGTTCAACGAGGACAGCACTGGACCAGAGTCGACCATCAGTCAATCACAATAATCACATATCTACCACATGAACACCAATAAGGACGAAAAGCAGGCAATTCCATGTAGGAATAAATGTGCCGTTTAAGTTTAGAGGGCATGGTTAGGATGTCAAATGGGTGCCGGGCACATAGGAGTCATATAGACCAGCTGCTACGAAGAGCAACTGATGTAAAGGTGGCTGTGGGTAAGACCCATTATATGCGCAGCTAACAGGATGTGTAAATTTGTGCCGGAAACAGAGAAGACATTTACTGCAATCCAGTGTGGGTCCACAAGCTGAGGACCAAAGGAGTAGTAACATTGTGACAAGCAACTCGGGGGCTGCCTCGGCAGCAGCTGACAGCCGACCGGCAGAGCCAGAAGAGTTTCAGCCTGAGGGTGATTTTTCAGCATAGGCACCTGCAGCGGAAGAGCACACCCTTTTAGGAAAGGACAGAGATGACTTCCCCCCTTTCAAAAACTTTGATGAACTCGGATCCTTCATCCAGGAATGTGTAGTTATGGTCACAGGTTCTCCAACAGAGCAAAGTGACAGCCAGTGAAATTGAAAGATTATGTGAAGCTGTTTGTATGTAAGTGTGACTGGTATTTAGTTATCCTGTTCAGAAGGGAAGGAAAGAGGTGTTGTACATGGTTATTGCCACTGACGTTTTGTTGTAAATGCACGCGATGCGATACACATTGTCACAAACTCCTGCAAGCAGAGAATAAATAGGGCTGTGCATTAAGGTCTCAACTACGTTAGTTTCATGTTAACTCGTAAGATAAGGACCTAACAGAAAGATAAAGCAAGTAGTTGTTTAAGGTGGGAATCTTTCTATAACGAATTCCACATTTAGTATAGTAACATGAAAAATGTTCAGTTAGGTTGATGCCAGTGATGTTTTGATCATGTAAGTAGTATATAAATGAGATGCTTGTATGATGACTGGGAAAATAAATCAGCAACGAAACCTCAATTGAAGCTTATTAAACACAATACAACAGTACGGTCACTGACCTATGTGAGATCTTGTATGCCGAATTAGATGCTGTTTCTGAATGAATGATCTCCCACAATTTCTGCAGGTGTGTGGATAGTTAAATGTATGAATCATATTGTGCCTAACAAGATTACCTTTTAATTTAAATGATTTACCACAATGTTCACAGCTGTATGGATGCTCACCTGTATGAATAATGTTGTGCGTAACAAGACTACCTTTTAATTTAAATGATTTGCCACAATGTTTACAGCTGTATGGACGTTCACCTGTATGAATACTGTAATGTCTAACAAGACTAGCTTTTCTTATAAATGATTTGTCACAATGTTTACAGCTGTACGGACGTTCACCAGTATGAAATATGATGTGCCTAGCAAGACTACCTTTTGTTCTATACGATTTGCCACAATGTTCACAGCTGTATGGACACTCACCTGTGTGAATAAGACTGTGCCTAACAAGACTACTTTTTTCTGTAAATGATTTGCTACAATGTTCACATCTATATGGACTCCCACCTATATGAATTGTGTTGTGCTTGACAAGACTACTTTTTTCTGTAAATGATTTGCCACAATGTTTGCAGCTGTACGGACGTTCACCAGTATGAAATATGATGTGCCTAATAAGACTACCTTTTTCTGTAAATGATTTGCTACAATGTTCACAGCTGTATCGACGTTGACCTGTGTGAATCATACTGTGCCTAACTAGACTACCTTTTTCTGTAAATGATTTGCTACAATGTTCACAGCTGTATGGATGCTCACCTGTATGAATCATACTATGCCTAACAAGATTACCTTTTAATTTAAATGACTTTCCACAAACTTCACAACTTAAACCCATCTGTGTAAGACTCTTATTACGCAGTGAAACCTCAGAACCATCAATAAGAGATTCACTATCACAGTTTATTCCAACAACTAGCTGTGACTGATCATGAGTTCTTGTATGTTTTGCGAAGTTAGTTTTCTTCACAAATGACTTCGTACAGTGTTCAAAAGTATACTTGTCACAGCACTGCCACAGTGCCAAGGGAACGACTGGACACTGTCTTGTAACAGACTCATTATCACTGCGATACCTGCCAGACGAGCATGTAGCTTCACTCTGTAGCAAACACTTGTAATCTTCTGAACACTTGTCACTGACCTTACACAACACATTAGCTGCTGGTACACTGGTTCCTTCAATATTTCTGTCTTCTATTGCACATTCACTCTTCACATCTTCACTGTAGTCAATAACTCTGCTTCCTCGAGTTTCTGTCGTAGAACTGTGCTTTATGGCACAGCCGGCAAATAGCTGCAACAAGAAAATCTCTGGATATATTCTAAATTCCATTAATATCTACATGTTCTGATTACAGTGAAGCCAAAATTACCTACAGTATGTATGGTATCAATAACACACCAGTGCTTATTGCACAGTCATATCACAGGTTGAACTAGTTGTGCTGACAATTTACTACACATAGTTCACCAAAGTTCTAACGAAATAACATAATGAATACCGCTCTAAAGATCCAACAGCATGAAGTCACTGCAAGTACAACAAGGGCACTGACGAATGTTGTAAGAAAGACATTTCCAGGAAGTCTAACTTTTTACTTGGAGTGAGTGAGTGAGTGACTGAGTGAGATATTTTGGTCAGCGTTCAACATCGAGGTCTTCAGCGCTGGTGAGGGATGACATGATGTGAGTATGGAGCAGTACCGGAATGAATGGGCGACCAGCGGCATCGTCCGGCACGATTCCCACATGTGAAAATCCAGGAACTGACCCCGCCAGGAATCGAACCCGGATCGCCTAGGTAGGAGGCGAGAGGTCTGACCTCCCGGCCACCGCAGCCCCGTTTGTTACTTGGAGTTGTTTAATGGGTTGTCTTTACTCCCAATCTTACACCTGTGATCTTAACTTGGGTTTCTTCGACTGTCACATTCTATTGCCCTTACAAAACACTAAGAATAAGAAAACAGCCATCTGGATTTGCACCCATTTAGGCTAGTTAACGCTGTCACCATCTGCCCCTCCCAGAACTTGCAATTGGCAAAATGAGCAAAACTTATGACAATATTTCATTAAAAATAAAGTCTGAACATGAGTGTATTTTAGTGAGGTGATGAAAAATTAATAACCTTGTTGTGATAAAATGCCTTTTTCATATTGAAATATTTTTAAATTGTGTAGGCCTGATCTGATACTGTACACTGAGTATTTTCATTAATTTTTTTTTAATACAAGGCAGAATTTAGGATTATCTCAACATTTTTAACACAGAAGATGTTAGGAAAAATTTTGAATTCCAGTCAAATAATTTATTTGAGGACCAAATGAATTTTTTTTAAAACAGTTAATTATTTTTTAACTTAATTTATGTTTATTAAAAAAATTACTTTACAATTAAAATACCTTAAAATTTAGTCGAATTTTTATATATATATTTTTTTAGTAGAATTTCTATTTTATCAATTAAAGGTAAAAAAAACAGCAGAACTATTTCTTAAGTTACTTGCATCGGATTGGCACCATTATTTTTGGATTGGTACAGCTCTAGTTAGCACTTCTGCTTTCACTGACATAATCAACCTCTTGTACATATTACCTAACATTCACATAAGTCACATCTTGTGAGCAACTGTACTGTAGTTTGATAAAGGATTTTATGTACGGTGTTGTCCAAATTAACATTCAATAACTTGTTTCAAAACCTTTTATTTTATTGGTTGCTACCACAATCTGAGTAATGGAACATTTGAAACAAAGAACATGAATTTGTATTGTATGTGCACTGAACTGCAAAGACCTTTTAAATAAGATGCACACACATAGAATACCTTCAGGCTTTTTTAATCGACAACTTTATTTGAGGGCAAATTTTAACTTTCAAAAGATTATTCTATTCACACCTTCCAATCAAAACACCTTCAAATTCCACTTTGTTAATTACATAATATTATGTAGTGTTTTATTGTTTATTGTAATTCCAGTACTAAGTACTTAATTTGTTTAGACAATAACTTTGCTTTATATCAGACAATATTTTTTAGGAACTTTCCTTAATATTATTCCTAGCGATCAGTATATTAATCCAGGAAAAATTTAAAAACATGAATTTCACTACAAATTATAATTAAAGTGTATATATGCACATGCACCCAAATGCAATTTCATATGCATGAACACACCACTTGCATGCTTGTGCACACATACATACCCCCATTAACCTTGAAAAAATGGTCGTTTAGGTTCAAATATCCTTCTCAAACATGATATATTTTTTGACATACTGAAGTGTATTGTTGGATATACGCCACTGGTAAAGAATGTTGCTGAGTAGCAGAAAACACGCAGTTACATAAATCAACTTGACGCATCCCCTCAGCGTCCAGTGCTGTGAAGTCACCGCCTCAGCCTGCCCATTCCATATCCCTGAGCCTTACGTTATTCCCGTCAACCCTAATTACTCCCATACACATCAGTGCTCTCTACCCTAACGCCAAGTAATTCAAAACCTTCCTTAAAACCCTTCCCTAGTAATTCTTAACTACCCAAGTCAAGGGCAAGGATTTTTAAATACAATTTTCTACAAGACGTTTTGCCGCCTGTATGCACGTTGTCGCAGGCGGGGTCATACATGTCATACTCGCTAGGCATATGATCATAAACATACACGATGAACCCTTGAAAAATAGGGCGACAATTCACATGGCCCCTTAACAGCAACCAAAGTTCTCTTCTTCTCGTTACTTCATAGCCTTACTCATCTCTTGCTAATTTTCCTGTGATAACTTTAGGTTATAATATTCTGAATTTTTTTAGATAAGGTTAATTTGGAGGTTATCAAAACAGGCTACCGTTTTAACCAAAAATTATGCAAAATATGATAACCAAATTATTCTTGATTTATAATTGACACTAATTTCAGACTAAGTTTTACAAATTCGTCATGGCATTACATTACATGAAATCACTTGCTTTGGGCTATCAGGAACACACAAATTAAGGAATAGACCAAAAAACATTGTGAAGAAAACTGACGAAAATTAATTTATCAACGATGAAGTCCAAGCGAAGATCATAAAGTTCCCACATCTTAATAAGAAAAAGAAAAATACTGGGTAGTGAAAACCAGAGCCAGACGCCCTAATGGCCACATACACAAGTGGAACAAAAATTTTAGTAGAGATAAAACAAGTCAGAAATAAGTTTCAAAGAAAAATATGACCGCAGGCACTACCTGTGCGTGTTACACTTGCCACTCTTGTTCACTTAATACATTTCTCGGCTATTGCCCTACAGATCCGGACATCTCGAGTACCGGGGAACAACTTTTACAAACCCTAGTGTCCCTTTTGCCTGACCTTCACTAACGCTCTCGTATTGGCTACCCAATAAATCCACCACCCTCTAGAGACTAAATGATACTTATGCCTCTTCATTATTGGGCATCCTGCAAACCTGGTTACGCAGTACTTGCATGCAAGGAAGACTCTACTTGTTGCTACCCGGCCAACCGGCCATAACTGGATAAATCTAAATTCTTGCGCACGCCTGCCTATATAAAAAAGTCTGCTTCTTCCTCGAGTTCCCAAAGCAACACAACACATACCCACATGCATATAAACCTAAATAATTAATTAAATTTGTTCCTGGAATTGAGTAATTATTACAGATATCGTTAAAATTAACACCTGCGTGTAAATATGAAAAAAAAAAAAAAAAAAAATATATATATATATATATATATATATATATATATATATATATATATATATATATATATATATATACATATAATACTAAATACAAAAAAATTAACAAATCCATTTATCTTATATTTCCAAAAAAACATTAAAAACCTACAATGTTACATCACCCACATTACAGACGAAGACAAAAGGAGAGGGAGGAACCACACCTTACGTCCATGCTCTCTCTCATTACGCGAGCAATCGGTCAATCACCGCAGACCACTCAGAAGAGGGTATAAAGGAGAGAGCGAGCCACCTAAGTCAGTCGCAGCCCAGCTGTCACTCAGTCACAATTCAGCTGCAAAACAGTTCAAGTCGCAGCCCACCTGCAGATAGTTCACGAGTTCCATTGCAACTCACACAGTTTGCAGTTCGGCTGCATATTGCCTACAGCTCCAGGCTAGGAAGACCAGTGACCAGCAGACGTCTTCCAGAAGCGCCCCTCATGACCACCATGACCCAGTTCCTGAGACATCAAGACCCGCACCAACGACTCTCCCCACGGGAACTAGTGTTCTTTGGCCTTCACTCCAACATGCCCTACAGGCTTCTTAGGCTCAGGGTGTTTTCCTATTGTTGGCTTACGCCATTAAACTACATTCATTCCTAAACCTTAGTCTTTCACTTACTCTTCCTTTTATTCCCATTGTTGGCTATCCGTGTACCTTACACCCTTCTTAAGACTCCTGCAACCCAACATTCTCTCGGATCGCCCCGGGAGTTTGGTTTTCGGTTCATCTTAAGTATTTTTTACGTCTGGGTGGAGGTGTGAGCCACGCACCCCCAGGCTTTGCCATAACACTCTCTGGAGGCAGCATATCAACTACGCACTTCCTGAGCAGTGACGGGTTTTGTCTTTTCGCTGGGAGAGTTGAAAAAGCTTACGGACGTACTGAGGTACACACTATGAGCCCGCCTGCCTAGCCCCAACAATTCTGCAGCACCACCATTTTCTACAGTATACCGACGACCCTAGGGAATACCGACTACCACCATCCACTCAACAATACTAGCCCTTTCTACTCTAATCTGAGCCCTAGTCAGGCTATGCCTAAGCGATCAGGAAGGAAGTTGAAAGCTAGGCAGTAGTTTGCCAAACTTGTTCTGAAGGCACTGAAGGTTTGGGAACCTGAGACGGGTTTACTGGATTCAGAGGGAAGTCTCCTCTGCTGCCTGACGTGGCACCTCACTCAACAGCCACGCCATAGTTGGACTGGCCCTGTAGTCAATGTCCTCACTGCTTCTCAGTTGATGTATGTGAACTGGAAAATGATTTACTGTGTTTTATGTTTCTCAAATGTAATAATAGGGTAATCATCTACCAAAAACTCTTTTTGCACATGATTTACCTCATCAACTTTTGATTGTTTGGCTATCTCTGGATATTGTAACTGTGGGTGTGGTGTAGACTACATTCATATTACTGTGTTGTACAAATAATAGTACAATAACGTGTCACCTCTTGAGATCAACTGCAATACAGTTCCAAAGAGAGATTTAATAAATTATTGTTTGCTAATGAACGTTCAATAAACGGTTACAAAAGTTTTCATTTGATTTGTTATAATCACAATCATAGTCTTGGAACAATTGAAACCAATATTTCAAATTTATGTGCACTTAACAGCAATCCAATTCCAAATAAGATACATGCACATGGAATACCTTCAGAGGATTTTTATCAACAACTTCATTTGAGGGTAATGTTGAACTTTCAAAAGATAACTTTATTTATAACTTTAATAAATATATTTATTGTAAGTTAAGAGTTTTAGTTTATTACATAACTACCCAATATTTGTAGTGTTTATCATTTTACATAATTTTTTTGGGTAACAACTTAGGTTCAGATCAGACTATATCTTTTAGAAACTTTCCTTAATATTTTCCTAGCTGTCAAAGGGCAAAATTTGTAACAGGACTAGTCAAAATGTAATAATCACAAAAAGTATGAAAACATTCTACGTCCATTATAAGTTATAATTAAAGTACATACAAGTGCATGCACACACACTCACACAAACTCCCCGTTAGCCTTCAAAGAATGTGGTTGTTGGGATTCAAACAGTCTTCTTAAAGATGAAATATTTTAGACAAACTTAAGTGTATTGCTGGATATAAACCATCGCTAACAAATATTGCTGAGTAGCAGAAAACCTTGAGTTACATAAAATGACCAAGTACAAGAAAATTAGCAACAAAAAACAAATGAAACAAGCCATGGAAGTCAGACATAGCTGTAGCCAACAAACATACAAATTATTCTGAAACAGGAATACAGTTGGTATAAAATGAAAGATAAAATACCAAAAAGCAACGTCAAACTGACAAGGACCAATAAAGCTACATGAAAACTGTGGTAATGGACATACAACAAAGGGTACAACACAAACAAAACTCAGTGACAGAAATTGTTGATGACAAGACAGCAAACTGAACACAATGTATACGATAGTAGTAGATCCCCTTCGACAACACGTGATGTTTCAGGAACTGTATCCATTACTGCCTTAATGCACTTGACTCAGCCAATGACAGTACAGCTGTCTTCTGATTGGTCATGCAGCTTGTAATTGGCTTATATGCTGTGGCAATGAACTGTTTATGCAAAGTTTTGTTGGGCTAATTTTATTGTACATACATAAGGAATCCACATACTCTTTAGTTTTAAACTTTGTTGGCTGGAGACGTTAATATTTCTCACCATAACTGCTGATTCTTTTATTTTCTTTTGGTCTGGTTTACTTCCTTAGTAATTGGAGTTGCATTTTCCCCACAGTATTTTGTAACTGTTTTTACAAGCATGTTCTGACAGTCTGGATATTATAACTTTTTTAGTATTATTATTATTATTATTATTATTATTATGGTGTTATTTGAAGCAGGCGTGAGATGTCTGTACAACCCCTGTATAGGTACAACTTTTATTACGACCACCTCTCTGTAACGACCCTATCCTCTGGAACCATACGGTTCTAAAATATAAGTTTTACTGTACAGTACAACCCTTTCATAATGACTGCCCCTACGTAATTTACTTATTCTTCGGAACCATAAGAAGTTTTTATAGGTTTTACTGTACATGCTTCCACATTCGCAAAGGGTATTGCACGCACAGCTCTGAATTTTAGTTTTTTTATTGTGGTTTCACTTTGGTCATGATGTTTTTCATTGTGGAAGTGGCAAAAAAATAGATGTTTGTACTTATTGCCAAGTCTTCTTATTTTCTCCGAGAAGACTTACAAACAAATGATATCATCTACATTCTCACAGGCTTTTCAATTGATTTCTGTAACCTGAAAATTATTTACTGTGTTTTATGTGTTTCTCTATGGTAGTAATGCGGTAACCATTCACAATGAGCTCTTTTTCTTTCAAGTGATAAACCCCATCACCTGCACAAGTAACCAAGTGTTTTCTGCTACTCGGCAACATTTTCTGGCAATGCCGTACATCCAATGAAACACTTCAGTTTGCCATACAACCACTTTGCAAAAATATTCAAAGATCGCCGGAAATTATTTTGCCTCAATAGAATTTTACATTGCACAACACAGAGTCTATAACAAAAAAAAATCTACAATTATAATCAAAACAATGAAATATATCTGTACCTGAGAAACACAAGGTGGTAAGTTCAAAATGTCACTTTTTCATTACAAGAGTTTAAAACTTAAGTTGGCAATCTGCATTGTTTTGTTTCTGTATTTTTCCTGTTTGAAGGTTCATTTGGAATTACCACCACATGCATCGGAAAGCACATGAAATTCTCAGAAGATTTATATATTTGCATCTTTATTTCCGACAATTTTGGACTTACACCCCTTATGCTTCTCAGGTATTGATATTAATAAGTCAATACAGTACTGCAGAATGTCAAACATAGATAATTATCAATATTGTCTACAGAATGAAAGTTCAAAAACAAAACACCTAGAATATTATTCCTAGGTACACCCATGATATACTATATACAGTCTACAGTTGCACTAAGTGAAAAATAAACAAAATAAAAAATTTGATAATGAATATCTAAAAGTTGTGATATAATAACACATCATGTAGTTCAGTGTTTTTAAGAAACAGTGTAGATGTACCAAAACTTCCAAGTTAACATTAAGAACAAACCACATTTAAAGTAGTACAGTACACAGTGATTGGCCAGCAGCACAAGTCAGTCAGCTACTGACATCTTCACATCAAACAAGTTCACTCCAACAGTAAGCCACAAACTACTACAGTGTTACAATTACAACATTCTTACAGTGTGTGATATTTCTTGTAGCTATTTTTATTACAGTATCACAGGAATAAAACATTTTGAATATTAACAGTACATGTATGCATTAACACTCTTCTGCAACCCGAAAGATGTATTCCTGACACACAGTTCACCTTGTTAACTGGGAGAAAAAAAAAAAAACATGTGTTGTATGATTGACAATATGTTTCGAAATTGCTTCTTATTTGCACTTTTTACACACATCACAATTATATGGACATTCTCTTGTATGAGTTCTACAGTGAGCTACTAGACTAGGTTGACATACAAATAATTTGTAATACAGTAGAACCCCGATTTAACGAAATGCCATGGGACCCGAAAATGTTTACTCTAAATCGATGTTTCGTTAAATCCAACTTCACCCCTCCCCCACCCCCCCCCAAAAAAATTTAATGCTAGCACATGTTTCGTCGGAATTTACAGTAATTTTAAAAAAGAATATTGATTCAGAACAATAACAAAACGCATTTACGGTCTACAGGTAAGCCACAGTCGTGAAAGGAAAAAAAAAATGCCGAAAATACTTAAAAAACTGACGTCATACTTCCTCAGGCCCGAGACCAAAGCCTGAACTGCGGACACGTGTCATGAGATGGGTGGGGGGGGAAGTGCGATAGCAGCGAGAGTAAGCCTGGAAATAACTATACAGTTTTAATGTAAATTATAATAACAGCAATCTAAAGACAAAGAAATGAGACTAGTATTAATTATAATAATAATGTATGGTAAATGTATTTTGAGTGTGGCCATGAGCGATGCTAGTGCTTCCGGCAAGCATCACGTGCGGCCAGCGTGCGCACCTCTCACCCCAGTTGTTTTCTAGCGTGCAGTGCGGCCGGTTGTGTTTTTGCGAGGGAGACTACATCTTTGTCTTCAACTGATCGTCGTTAATTCTGTTTGTTAGTAATTTTATCCGGAACCTTTTGCATCGTTACCTCCCTCGCACACACTGTTAATGTGATCAGCATTGTGTTTTGTTTTGATCCGTTCATAAATATAAGATTTAGCCGCCAGCAGAGGCATTTGGTTAGCGTGACCACGTGGTCAGTGGTCACTTCAATTTATGAGAATTCCAGATTAATTACGTAATTTTCTGTATTAAAGTTAAGTAGAGGAGAACACGGGGAAGTTGTAAGTGTGTGTAAAGTCTAGTGTAACCTAAACACGTGGTTGAGTAAAAGAGTGAAACTAAAAGGTATCTCGTTATTTCGAGTTGCTAGTTTTGTTCCATTGCAGCGTGTGAGGCGTGCTCCTGGCCTACAGGGAGCGGAAGAGTGTAAGTATCAGCGACGCCATCCTGAGGGAGTGCTTCACGGCCCCTATACGCCCTGAGATATCTCGTGTCTCCCCGACTCAGCCGGGGCAATAGTTGAGTGGCGCCCATTTACATTAATACGTACCTATGTAGTTTATCACCCTCAGGAATGCAATGGTGTCAATACCATAACTTAAGGAAAATTTAAATTTTAAATTATTTCATGTTAGGTCGTATCATGAAATATTTTTTATGATCACAAAATCTTTTAATGTACCAAATACATATTACTACTGTTGTTATTGAACTGGTCATGTTTTATAAATATAATGAAGCAAATAAAAATGTGTTTAAACCCTTATTAAAAAGTCCTTAATTATATTACTTTATTTACCAACGGTTAGTTTGCGTGTAATATCTCTAGTAATTAAACATAGTCTTTACCCCAACATTTTGAACTTGCTTCTACAAATTTATCAAACTGCATGTCACCACTAGCAAAATCACTATGAGTATATTTAAAATTTGTATCATCTTGTCTTAATACGCATCTCTCATTAGTTGTTTCGGTACTTTTGAATAAGTTTGTGCTAAATAAAAACAGTAAGTTTTTTTTATGTCTACCACGAGTAAAATAGTCTCTTATCTTACCTTGGTTATCTATTATGACATCATAAAAAACAACAGAATTGTTACAAAAGCCATCAACATCTATCATTTCTCCATCTTGAAGAGAATGAGTATTATTGGGGATTCAACACTGTTTCTTCCACTGGAATTTACTAAGCTTTATAGTTGCATTATAGGTAGTTGATTTATAGTTGATTTCGCAGCATTAAGGGTTTTGCAGTTATAATGAAACTTCTGCTGTTTGAATTAAGAGACATTGTTTAGAAGATGTATAAAAATATATAATCATGAAACTGCACACTTGAGTTGCATTAACATTTACACACGGAGAAGCTTTTATCATACTCAGGCCACAGCAATCTAAAGACCCTAGTTAATGTGTAGTTATGGTTTTATGTCTCTCACCTTGTAATAACACGAGCAGGCTGGTTGTGGGCACGGTTACAATGGTTGAGCACAGTAGTTCAGGACCTAAGGCAGCATCGTGGCATCCTGGTGGTTACATGGTGGCAGACAGCCCTCTCTCCATCTTTTGTGCTTCTTAAATAGTTGCTATGTGTTATAAACTTGTCCATGTTTATCACGTCTAATGATGAAAGTACGTTGGGGCGTGTTTTAATGTCCTTGAGGCTGCAGGCATTCTTCAGTCGCAGAATTTACCAAATTGCCCTAGATATTCAGCAACCTTCGACACTGCACTTTACAAATGTATACCGGTACTGTGCCGTAACAGTATGCTATTGGTTCATTAATTATTTTAGTCGCTGCTTCAGTTATCTTCTCTTAAAGTAATTTATTTTGGTTGATTTAATCTTCTCGAACATACATATAAAGTACCAAAACTCAGCAATCTTGGAGCATATATAAAATTATCTACCATAAGTGTATTTTCTGCCACAATTTGAAGCGCCAACAATCAAGAATTAAATTTTAATTGGTAATAATTCACCATGGTATTTTGTTGAAATACCATAGCCAGGTATTCATAATTTTATTTCTTAATCTCTCTTTTCAGGTTTAGTATTCATTTTATTTATAAAAAATATATATTTCTATATTAAATGAATAAAGTATTTATGTTAACAAATACTAAATCTATATTAGCACAGAGCTGAAATATTGGCCTTCATTGCCTGTGCGAAAATTGGCAGAGGCCGATATATCGGCCCTGCATTATTAAAAAATATAATTTACAGTTTTTTTTAAATGAAATTTTCCTAGAAAAAAAAATGTTTACAATTGCAATGGAGTAAGGGAACCTTTAATTGCCAGTAGAATTTTTTCCAACTCGATTACTTTGATTGTTATCAAGTTATTTAAATTTTAATAAATAATTGAAAATTTTTGAAAAATATGATGACATTTTTCACATGTACCTTGAAGAAAACTGGCACTAAAAGCATTAAGAAAAAGATTCCAATATCAATTGCATTTACAGGAGCATCCTGTAGATTTAATTCAGTTCTGTGCTACATATCTAACACCCAACATTACATTTAAAATTAACAAACCCTACTTTACAAACACTGATGGTGTTGTAAGTGCAACAGAAATTCCAACTGGTCAATATAGAGTAGCGTGGCCCAGGCCCAGGCCCCAGATTGATTTTTACATGTTTCAATTTACAGTTTGTTTCATACTTAGTTGTCACTTATAATGTAGGCCTCGTGGTTCATTCTAACAATGGTATCTGAGAGTTTTGTTAAGAACTATTTGTAATTTATTTGTTAAAAGCCAGCACGTCAGTGAAAATTTATCCATACTTAAAATAATTTTAATAACTGTTAACTAATTCTTCTTAAAGTAAGTAACATTTAATTTGGTAATTTAACATTGCTCATTTAACAGTAGGAATACAATTTGCTTAACTTAATAATGTTTTGTATTTAGTAAATTTTCAGTATGTATTTTTTTGCTTACATTGTTTGTTAATTTAACGAAATCATACTTGTTCATTGTTAAAGCTTGGAGTGTGAAAAGGACAGAGATATCAATTTAAATTTACACTTTCCAGGAAACGTTACTACTATATTTAAGTGCAAAACCAGCCTATAAAGATGATCGTTATATTTAGTTGCAACCAATAAAATCACAGACTGTTGCTGATTGGCCGCATACATTTCAAAATTGATGTTACTTTCACCTGGTAACAAAGTTAATACTTAATATATTTGTAAATAATTGGTTTGGAAACTAAATGTTTATGTTTATAATTATGTGAAAATATTACAAGTTCAAAATGTTCTTTAAATAAGAAAAAACTTAATATTTTTTTAGTTGATTCCTGTAATGGCCGCGGGGCGGTACCACTGACGGGCAATGCTAGTAGCTTGCCGCGAAGGGCAGCTTTATCATGTTCAAGATGGGGGCAGAGACGGTTGTGAGTGAGTTAAGGGAGGATGGAGACAGAACCGATAGGGTTCTGCACCATTAGTAGGCCAAGACTTCTATTAATTTAAATTCTGTTTGAAGTTATCTGTGAAGTCGGGATTTAAATTTTCGGTGATTACCGGACTATAGACTTTGTGGGAATGTAAACTTTTCTTCGGTTTGCTCAATGGGTGCCTCCAGGCAGTCAAAATTTTAAGTACTATATAAGTTGTTTGAAACATAACTTATTTTAGTAAACTGCACAATTTGCTAGAGTTCTCCCGTTTTCATTTCTCGTCTCGTGCTACATTGTTTGGTTAATGTACCACTGAGCTAGTCGTGGACGTGTGGTATTGGGGCTTTGCAGTGCTACAATAGTATAGAATATCTTGGAAAAGCAACCAAAAGCATTCCCCCATTAATCAAAATAATTGCAGGTGTAAAAGAAAATATAGCCATCAAATCAAGATAACAAAAAGAGTAAAAGTAAAATGTCTTTTTGAACTGGTGTTTGATAAATTGGCTTTGATTGGTGAGTTAGGTTCCACAGAAAATAAAGTCTTGGAAAGAAAAAGTTCATTATACTGATAAGGTACCTAAAATTACTCAATCTGAAACGATAAACATTCACTGCAACCTAGCAAATGGTATGATTGAGAAACGCAATGAAATCAACCACATAGAAACTAATATTATTGAAACATTTAAACACAGTGCTGCTTTGGTGAAACTATTTATTACAAACTATCTTATCCACTATTTATTCCAACACAAACAGCAAACGTAGAAAATATTAGAAATATGAGATGGTTAAGGGGAAACATATAGACTTTGATTTATCTGAAAGAACTGTAGTATTAGAAATGAAAATATAGTTACATAATCTAAAGTTCTTCTTTTTTTAAATAATACATATAACTATTTTTTACAAGAAAAGCGGCACTCCTTAGAAGTGTGAGGTAAGAAATTTGTTAGATAGTGGCGCACCAGTCTGTTCCTGCTTAGGTAGATGGAGAGAAGGTGTAGTTTGCCTGGTTGAACTGGCAACGAGCTAGTCTATCACACTTACAGTGGCAATTTATCAAGAATTAATGAAAAATAAGTTAGTTTATGTACTTTTTGTGTATCACTGACTATTTAAATATTTGAAATAATTCAATACAATTTTAACCACTACTAAAGTAATTTGCATATGATATATTCATTTTAAAGATTCACTATATAGAGCAAATGGGAAATCATTTCACATTTTTTGCAGGTTACGAGTGTCCATTAGTAACTTGACTAATGAAATTGTGAACTAGCTAAGAACAGTATTTTCTCAAAACATCTTTCCTATTTTAAGCTCCTCCCCTCTCTAAAAGTGTGTCACATTGCCGAATAAATGCTGCCTCTATAAACGAGGTCTAATGATCATGCTGGCAAGAATTTGATTAAAAAAAAAAAAAAAAAGAGGCACATGAGTGGAAAGGCAACGACAGATGCTGAAGTAACAAGGCATATATTTTAGTACTTTTTTTTTTTTTAAATTTGTATTATATAATGAATTTTTTAAAGTTTTAATATTTCCATACCAGAATAGCTGCCAATAAAAACCAATATTAAATTAAAAATGGAGAAGATTTAAAATTTAAATTATTTTACACAGATTTTTGTGGATTGTGTGTTTTAAATCCATATGAAAATACTCACAAATTTTGAATAGAATTTCACAATGGGATTAGATGCTGGAAATTCAAATTTGTTGAAAAACAATACTTGTGTTTTAAATAATAATTTTTTTTTCTTTTCTTTTTACATAATAAATATAGCAACAAAGGACACACCACTAAATATCTTAACAATGTTATTAAGTTTAAGGAACTTTCCGATCTTACAATAGGTAAACAAAATCCAATAAATATTGTTGAAATAACAGAAACACAATTTGGACACTAAGCAGTTGTAATTAAAAATTTTAAAGTAGTATAACCAGACAGATATGGTTGAAAATTTACTAGTCAAGTTTTAAAAGATACAAATACTGAAAATATGGGTTATGTTTATAATGGAATGAAATATTGTAGTAGTAAACAAACGCATTCCTCCTTTGTTCATTACAGATTGAATTAATCCTATTTTACAAATACATTTCATAATTTTTATTGTACCTCTATGATATTTAGTTGAACATAAAATTATTACACTATGATTAATTACTTGTGTTTGAACAATATTTTCATTGTTTTATGGTCATTTTATCGACGATGGCCGAATGAGAAACAATAGAAAAATAACTTAACTTTAAATAATCTTGGGAAATTAATTTTTTTTTTTATTTTAGAGACCACAAAAGAGTCACGGGCCTCAAACGTACAAATATATACTACTTATAGATGCTCATCTATATGAATCATGACACGATGAGCACAAGACTACCTTATTCTGTGAATGATTTGTCGAAATGTTCACAGCTGTATGGAAGCTCACCTGTATGAACCACACTGTGCTTAGTAAGTTTCCTTTTGACAGTAAATGACTTGTCACAATAATCACAGCTGTGTCAACGCTCACCTGTGTGAATCATGATGTGCCTAATAAGTTTACTTTTTTGAATAAATGATTTGCCACAGTGTTTACAGCTGTGTCGACGCTCACCTGTATGAATCATGATGTGATTAAGAAGACTACCTTTTCCTGTAAATGATTTACCACAATGTCCACAGCTGTATAAATGCTCACCTGTATGAATCATGTAGTGCCTAATCTTTCATTAAATTATTTGCCACAATGTTCACAGCTGTATAGATGCTCATCTGTATGAATTATATTATGCCTTACAAGACCAACTTTTCTGTAACTGATTTGCCATAATGTTCACGGCTGCATGGATGAACACGGTTATGAATCTTTTTGTGTCTAACAAGACTACTTTTTTCTGTAAATAATTTGCCACAATGTTCACAGCAGTATGGACGCTCACCTGTATGAACCACACTGTGCTTAATAAGTTTACTTTTGACAGTAAATGACTTGTCACAATAATCACAGCTGTGTCGACGCTCACCTGTGTGAATCATGATGTGCGTAATAAGTTTACTTTTTTGAATAAATGATTTGCCACAGTGTTTACAGCTGTGTCGACGCTCACCTGTATGAATCATGATGTGATTAACAAGACTACCTTTTTCTGTAAATGATTTACCACAATGTCCACAGCTGTATGGATGCTCACCTGTATGAATCGTCTTGTGCTTAGTAAGAGTACTTTTTTGAACAAATGATTTGCCACAATGTTCACAGACGTATGAGTGCACACCGGTATGAATCTTGTTGTGTCTAGCAAGACAACTTTTTTCTTTGAATAATTTGCCACATTGTTCACAGCTGTATGGACGCTCACCTGTATGAATTTTGCTGTGCCTAACAAGCCTATCTTTTTTTTTAAATGATTTGCCACAATGTTCACAGCTGTATGGAAACAGACATGTATGAACCAAGTTGTGCCTACGAAGACTGCATTTTAGTGTAAATGATTTGCCACAAATTTCACAACTTAAATCCTTCTGTGTATGTGTGTTACTATACTGTACAATCACACAACCATTAATAAGAGATTTACCATCAATATTTTTTTCAATAAAACTTTGTTTCTGACCATGAATTCTGGAGTCATTTTTGAGGTTAGTTTTCTTCACAACTGTCTCTCCACAGTGTTCACTAGTATACTTATTACTGCACTGCTGCACTGTCGAGGGAACAACCTGACTCTGTCTTGTAACAGACTTGTTATCACTGTGATACCTGCCAGACGAACATGTAGCCTCATTCTGTAGCAAATGCTTGTCAGTAACCTTATACAAGTCAGCTGCAAGTACACTGGTTCCTAGTATATTGCTGTCTTCTATTACGCATTCACTCTTCACAGCTACTCTGTGGTCAACAACTTTGCTTCCTCGAGTCCCTAATCCAGAACTATGCCCTGTGGCACAACTGGCATATCCCTGCAACAAGAAAATTACAATGCTCGTATTGTAACTGTCATTACTATCTGTGCACACTAATTTTAAAAGCAACACAATAGGGTCATTCCATATAAAGTCAACCACTGGGTTGAAAATTTATGCAGCCTCCTAATTTGTGTGTCTAAAAAGTATACACACTCAGTTACTCAAAAAATCCAAAATTTTGAATTTTTTAAAATAAACAAATAAATAATAAATATATATATATATATATATATATATATATATATATATATATATATATATATATATAGAGAGAGAGAGAGAGAGAGAGAGAGAGAGAGAGAGAGAGAGCAGGAGGGGAAGAGAATGTGATTACAACACCCAGAGTTACGATGACCTGCAGGAATGGTGAAGCCAAAACGCAACAATGCGAAGATAGAGCTGTGGCACTCACTAACAACTGCTGCAGGAGTTAAGAGATGAACAGATGTGGCAACCATGGAACACACAAAGTTCTTGTGAGGCTTCGCCAGCATCCCCATTAGGGATGGGTGGATATGAAAGCAAATAGTACCGTCATGCTTGGAGGTATAGACGTCACTTCTCCCTCCCTGACAGCAGTCCAGTGGTCAGGGTTCAGAGAGGAAACGCCACCGCTGGCTTCAGAGGAACGAGAAGTTATTCGTCCACCAAAGACATCTGGTTCATGGGGTCCGCCCAGATCCTCCCAGTCAACACGTGGCCCCAATCTAGCGAGGCAGTCATACCGCCCTTAGGCCGGTTGCAAGCAACGCCAGCCCAGCTACAGCTAATGCTATAAACCTCAGTGGTGGTATCACCTGAGGAACGAGACCCACCAACAGACCCATCAACGGCGGTCATCGGACTGCAGGATGCCACTCCCTGCACCCAGACGCATGGATCACAGTGCTGCCGTACCCCAAGGCAGAGTTACTGTAAACACAGGCAGTCAAAACCATACCAGTTGTCCACCCCACACTGTTCCAGAGCAGTTGGTCACTGCTATGAGCTGAGAATCACCCACAATGTCCTTAAAGCACCAAAAGGGCAATGCGAGGGGAAAATGTTTAAGTCGTACCAACTCCTACCTGTTTTAGCCCTTTTTGCTGCCCTCACTATTCACCCTAGTTTTTAAGGTAGGATCCAGCTTGCTTGTTGACATTTGTTATTGACTTCTTCACGAGCAGCAGTTGTGTCACCCTACTAAGGGAAAACTTTCCTTTCGTCCTCTCGGCAACATATAATACTAGTGTGCAGTTTATAAACCAAATCAGAGTGACTTACATTTTGTATTTTATTTCTTTTTCTTAGATTTTGCTTTTTTTTTGTACAGTAATAACAATCATCATTGTGTCTGTTGTGACATCCATTTTAAGAGTATGTAACGGAAATCATCACCAACTTCATCTGATCGCGATGGAAGTTTTCGTTTTGGCACAGCCTCGAGAGATAGCAACAAATGCCTGCCAAGACATGGTCAGTGGTCATCGTCGAGCCTACAAGATGTAAAGTGACAAGCCAGGCAGAGTTTTTAAACATTTTACAACGAATCATGCAGCTACAATTGACTAGGTAAGGCATCCTCAATGTTCAATTTTATACTCCTGGACTATGCAATCTAAATTTCGAGCAGGCAGTACCAGGGTCAAGTAGCCTGTCTGTTCGACCACGACTCAGATAGGAGTACTCGGGCTAGCACGCACGGCAGGGCTAGCTGACGCCCAAAGTTCATTATATATACATATATATATATATATATATATATATATATATATATATATATATATATATATATATATATATATATATATATATATATATATATATATATATATTATATATATATATAATAACACACACATATGCGTACGATTCTAAAACTTGGAAGAGAAAAAAATGGAAAATTTTGTATTTTTCCTTGATGTGAAAATGGCAAAAATTGGATTTTTTTCATCAAGGACAAAAATTACAAAAAATAAAAGAAAAATTGGAATAAAACGATTATACAGTTTCTGAATTACAAATATGGATTCTAAATGTATTTACATTCAGGCATATCTGCCGATACACTAACGCCAGCCAAAGGGCCACGTATGGGTTAAGCCCATAACGGCGCAACTGTGCAACATCAACAAGGCTTAGGCCTCATTTTCAGACTCTCCCATAATTTTCTCGCATCCACGCAGTGTAATTTTGCATGTAATAGTGAGTGTAATTGTGTTTTCATTTCCAGTAGTGTACATCGAAACACGGGGGACATTTAAACATGCCGCCATACTTGTGCCCGAAAATAATCATGCTTTCAGTGTTTACTTTCATATTGCAGCAAACATTTAGAAACACATCATTCAATATCAGCAAAATATGTAACACCATTTATTATGTAATTTAGTGTGCCATTTTCATAAAATATTAATATCAACCATTTAACATGCGCGAGGTACCGTGTGTGAACCTCATAGCGTGGCAAGGAGCCCTTAGCGGCTGCCTTCCTCGTGGCAGTTCGTCGAAGTCGTCTGGAGAGGTGAGACAGCTGTCCGTGTGCACATCAACTTTTGCTTACTGATTGTTATTTTCAATTGTCTTCTTTAGTATACCTGTCCACCTTGCTCGCACACGTTACCAGACATCCCCATCGCTTTGTGCGTCCCCTTAAACTAATAATTATTACCATTTTGGTACTTTTAAACTTAAAATCAGCGTTGATATTATCACCACCACGTGGCTAGGGAATTCTGTATCGAGAGCCATCCAAGCTCATCATTCATTGTACGAGGCATATTGTAGCTAATCATTGTTCTTTATCATTCGGCGCATACATTGCTATCAATATTTTATATTTCAGTGTAATTTTGAAGGCATAATTCAGTTTTTGTGACCGACCACTTGCAGGTTACCACATCGCCATAGTGCTCCAGTGTTCATATAAGCAGTGCATCTACCACTCATTTCATTATCACGCATTCATGCAAGTCACCTAGTGGAGAGCATCATCGTGTGTAAGGTGTGTTACGTGTCGTTCATCATACACCCGGCCTAACGTATTCCGCCACACTTTGCGCAGGACTATTAACACCACTTGTGGAGCCCTACCCCACTGTAACATGCACGGGAACGGCTGCCCTGTGGTCTGTTAGCTAGGAGAGCGCTCATTTCAACCAACATTATCTACGTCCGCTTCCAAGCGAACTTGACGGCCCACCCTAGCGGCCTGTGAGATACTTGGCCTACACACCCTATTTAAATTTTCCAAATTTGTTCGTTGTGCGGAATTGTAGCTTCGTGTTGGCATAAACGTAACGTAACCATAATCTTAACTTACACAACTTTGAAATACGTTTGTACGTAGTTTTCGGCGTCTGCACAGTTCTAATGGGATCTCGAGATGCTTCGTGGAGCACTAGCTATAATGGAAGGGTGTAGGTTAGATGTCGCCCGGTGCTTGGGAAACCTGGCTTGCCGAATGTAGTGCGTCGAGATCACCGAGTGTTAGAATTAAGAAAAGACATGTGAGTAGTACCTAAGTTGCAGAGCCGGGACATAACACCTCAATGTTGGTGTAGACTAAGGCAGGCGTACAGCAGAACACTTTCAGTTAAGCGAGACGTAATTTCCACAATAACTTATGTGTTAAAAATATTAATTTACGAGCGGTGGGCTGAACCATAAATACGAGCAATTTCTGTTAACAATTTGAGTGTAATGTGTGACAGGCGAGAGCATTCAGGGCTAAGGAAAGTGTAATTGTGTATGTGGAATCATTTGTTATTGTTTTCATTGAAGGGGAGAAGCCATCTTGTAACTTTTCCTTCTTGTTAGTTGCCCAGAGATATGTACAGTCTCAAGGATCGCCGAGCGCGACGGAGTTGTGTCAGTAGAGACTGGGATAATGTGTTTTCTCAGATGGAACAATCATTTCAATGAGTTTAGGAATGCTCTCGGTAGGTAGAGTGCTAACCTATGGAGATCGTGTTGTAGTGCGCCATCTCTGGGCACTTCCGGAGAGAAATGAGGAGGGTGCTGGGAGTCCAGCATCCTGAATGTTTTCTTTCTTAGCTATCTGAATGTCGAAGTGATCAGACGCGTGCGGGGAGAGCTCCCATGGGCGCACGTGCCATGGAGGTCCTTTAACATCGGGGCTATAGCATTCTGTTTTCTGGTAACGTGAGCCATCGGGCTGCGCAAATTATATTATTGTTCCGAATTTAGCTTTTTGTTTTGCAGTATAAATTAGATGTAGGCTTGAGGTGAGAGCCCACCGCGTGTGTTGTACAGGGATCTGTAATGGTGTAGTTGAGATTGAATCTGTGAATGCAATAAACATTGTGCAGCCGAATGGTACTTTTATCATTTATTGGTAATAACGATCTCTGTGTATCCCTAACGAGGTAAATATTGGTTTTCGCTCTTCTCTTCTCGTATCCACGACACTGAGGTAAGAACTTGTGACTTTACCACTGAAACTACAGCTAGCTGAGGGCATGTTAAATCTAATATAATTCTACGGGCAAATTACCGAGGGCGCATTTGTGGGAGCACGTGGTCGGCGTGGGCGCAACGAACTGCAGTATGTGTGTGAAGGAGAGCAGTACCACCACAGGCCGCCAGATCCTCGCTGCTCAAGGAAGTGTATTTTCATATACCGTAGAGACATATCTGCTTTGCACGGACCACATAACAACCACGTGCAATATACCGGCAGGTCAGTGTCACCGCGCAGAGACAGCCATCACGTGTTAATCCAGTAATCAAGCATAGCAGTGCTTTGCCAGGGTCGCATAACTACGCCTACCTCGTGCGTGCATAAGTAATTGTTTCTGGCACTGTGTAATTCGTGTTAATAAATCATATTGCGTTGAACCGTCGTGTTACATAATTTTTCAACATCCTATATTTACAGTGTGACTTTTGTAGTGTATCAGGCGTACTGGGGGCCAAGACCCAGTTATAACATAAGTCAGCATTCAGTTTCAACGTACCGGGTGGAATATCGAACACGCCAAACGTACCTCACCCTGAGGCATAAGTGTCTCGAAGTGCAATACCTGGGGAGTATTGCTGGCGCCCTTTCATCATAACACATAGATACATAGCAGCAGCTTAGTTCGCTATCCTGATCCCAACCAACGGCGTTAAGTGGCTTTCCCAAGTGGGGCCTAGCGTGTTCAATTGTAACCAGAAACGCGAGGTATAGTGTGCAGTAGTCCGAACATACGCGGTGCGTGCGAAATCTGGCGTGCTGGACGTTGCCAGCTTGAGCTGTGTAGGCTGGGACAGTCACGTCACGCGGTCCCGCGCTCCAGCCACGCCTACACGTACTGCAGGAGGGCATGTGCCATACCTGCCAACTTTTCAGGATGACAATTAAGAAGATATTTCAAATTTGAAAATTTTTGCGTAAAACATACGCGGCAATTTTTTGCGCCACATTACATAACCATTTACATTAATTAAAAATAATTCTGAAAGCAACGACAAACAAGTGCTACAATCATTAATCAACAAATATGTGAGTCAATTAACTGAAAAATAGATAAATAGCATTTACATACCTTTTAATTTGAAAGCGAGCACTTTGATTTCAATGAGGAAGCAGTTGCCTTCTTTGCTTTCATCAAAAAATCTGGGCTATAATTTTGTTCATAACATGAACCAGATTGTCTGCACTTGAGGATAGAAATAGCTTCCAGAGTTTCGTTTGACATTGATGACCTGTGCTGTGTCCTATTCTTCTTAATTAAACTGAAGATCCGCTCACACTCAGCGTTGCTGTGT
>PNEQ01112547.1:0-14256 GCA_003012365.1 Medauroidea extradentata
TCCACGAAGGGTGGACGTGTCGCGGGGAGCCACCGCGGCTGATTGTGGTAAACCACGTATATATAGAGGACTTCGACGGCGACCTCCACGAAGTGTGGGCGCGTCTCGCGGAGCCACCGCGGGCGATTTTAGTAAGCCGAATATATAAAGAGACTTCTGCTGCGACCGTCACGAAGAGTGGACGTGGGCCGATTCGCGGGAAGACACACATAAAACCGATTCCTGCCGCGACGGTCACGAAGAGTGTGATATTCGCGCGAGGCCGTGATTAAAACTTTAAAACGATATTATAGCATCTCTCGTGGGACTGACGGAACAAGTCCAGGGTTCCGATGTATAGAAGTACATAAACTGCCGGTGTTTTGAGTCAGTAATAATAGATCCCCACACTACAACATTAGAAGGGAGAGGGGAGATAACAAGTTTTCAGGGCAAAAAAAAAAACTTAAAGATCCAAGAACAATGTTGTCCGCACGGAGATGAGCAAAACATGTTGGTGCTGGCATGCACGTAAGTTCTGAGTCACACCTAACATAATTTAACATGTTATTATGTACATTTCGTTGCTCCCACTAGGGATCTCTGGTAGTGATACAACTGCCGCCATCTTGGATTTACAAAAATGTTGTGATAACTTTGTTTTCAATTTGTTTCTGCTAATTTGGCATTTGTAGTGCGCACAATGTGTCATGGTGGGCAGGAAAAAACAATTTTATTAATTTATTTTGACGGACTACAAAATGTAACTTAAAACGTACACGTTATGCAATCCCATTATCTACGTTAATATTAAATTTAAACGTTCAGTAGTATTGGAGTCGTATTCGGGAGGATCCGGGTTCGATTCCCGGCTCCTGCTATCCTGATTTCGGTTTTCCGTGGTTTTACAGAAATCGCTTCAGGTCAATGGTAGGAATAAATAATTTCCTGTAAGTGTTAGCTTATATTCTATCATGGCGAAATTGTTTAAATAAAAAAAGAAAATGTTGTGACAAATGTCCAGATAGCGAGAGCCAGAATGTTTGGTGCCACCGTATTGGCTAAAACAGTGTAGCGGAGGACGGTCATGTACTTGTTTAAAGACGAATCACAGATATTCAGTAGCGTCGCAACAGTTATCATTGACCCAGTAACATGGAGACACGGCAATAACGGAAGAAGAAAGTCAACTATGGATGGACCGTTTATATTACAGTGCGTGCTCTTTTAGTTGGCGCGTAGTAGCTGCTGAGCAGACCGTGCAATTCCCGGAATTCGAACATCAGGCTAAGGTAGAAAAACTTAGCAAACCCCGGGATGACAACTCTGGCCCCAAGTACATTAAAGGTATTCGAACATGAAACAACAGTTTCTTAATGGTTTTGCTCTTTAGTTTTGCAAAGATTTCAAAGATATTTTTCTTATCAAAATTAATACATATATCAAAATGTCATTCTTACAGTTTTAATACTTAGCTATATCATCGTTCGTATCTTAAATTTTCTGTTGCAATACACCAAACGGATTTTTAAAATGTTGCCCCTGAAATAACATATATTTTGTTGCGAAAATAAGCTATAATAAAGCAAAATATTTTTGCTAGCAAACGGTATATTACTAAAAAACATAACGCTCTACCAAAATTGTGTATCGTATGACTGTACACAGTCTTAAATTTTTTTCAATGAATTTGGTTAAAAGATATTCGAGTCATTTGTAATTGTTTGAAATAAATGGAAGACCGTGGCCGTAAATGCAAGAGATCCTCTGCTCGTTACTCGCCAACTTAGGTGGTGCATGCAGACAGCAGACAGCCAACTTTTCCCGTGATAAACCAGTATCCCTACAGATATGAAATGAAACCAAGATGGCGGCGTATGAGGCACAAGGCTAGCAACGCGCGGGACACGAGGAAGAGCTAGTGGACGAGCGGTCAGCAGGCATGACACACGAGGACAGTTCAACACGCGCAGTCTGCCCCCGTCCCCGCAGGCAGTGGGCGTGACCAAGGAGGTTGTATATAAACATGTGTAACTGTATACAACGTTGTTGGGAGTGACTCGGACCTCAGCTGGTGGTAGCTCGCTAGTCACTGCTCGTTCTGGACTGACTGTATTCCCGGCCATGACGCCGCCGCCGGCGACCGGACCTCGCCAACTGGGTCGCTGGGCGGTTCCCCCACCCCCTCGCCTTCTCGACAACCTTTCTGGCGCGTCGGAGGTGCCATCAAACACACCATAAACCAATACCGGACAGCTCGTGCAATTATGGGAGAACATCGATTGATTGCGCTTATACGTTAAGCCAACAGATAACAGAACACTTTATAAATGTCACATTAACGTAACAATTTGTGGCGGGGAGGCGGGGTAGGGGGTACTTTCTTTTCTTAACGAATAACCAGTTTTCGTCTCCATGACAGAAAATACATGTATAAAACAAAATAGTTTGAAATAAGAGAAAATTTATGACAACAGAAACGTAAGAATATTTATTTAAAAAATATCTTGTCAAAATATTTAATAGTTCCTCCTCGTGCGCTAGATTATTTTTCACAAATATCTTTACATTTTTGGTGCCATGGTTCGTTCTACTCTAACTATCCCTCTCATATCTCTAGTCTTTCTCTTAGCATTGCACTCTTCAACAACCACGCTGCTCTTTACAACCTGTTGCAAGTCTGCAGAGAACGAGATGCTACAGTTAGCAGTAGTGTCACGTTCTTGCGCTGTAGCGGTAAGGATGATCCAAACACGCGCACAGCATACATCATAGCCTTTACGCACAAGGAACTGCAGTAAGCGTGTGGTCTGCCCGTTGTCGCCTCGTCTCTTGAAACTTTCATCGTTCACACCACATTTATATGACATTCTTGACATAATTATATGACGTGCTTTGTTCGAAAGAACGCGTTATTTCCAGTACAGTCTCGCCAAAGAGCTGATGAGGAGCAAACATTAAAAACCAAACATGTCCAAAAATCAGAAAATGAGTTGAACACCTTTTATAAGTCGACTATGAGAGCTATACATAAGCATAATTTCAGATGCAATAAATTAGGTTAATGTTATATTTAAAATTCTATGTTTTTTTCATAGTAATTGTTATAAAATATGAGTTTTTTTTCGGTTTCCTCTACAACTCGATAAGATGGACATGTCTGGTTTTGTTTGTTTGCTCCTCAAATATCAAACTTCCGAGTGTGTGCTGGGAGCCTGGAAGGTAAGCAACACGCCTAACGTAGCTGCTGAACGTGCTGCCGGAGTTCCCAAAATGTTTCAAGCGTTCTTGCGTAATGCAGACAACACAATTTTTCCTCAACTAATACCGTAATTAAACAATTTTTTTTCATGTAGAAACGAAAAATGGAGAGATAATGCTCGATAGGGGATTTTTGTTTTGTTTTCAGGAGTACTGTAAATATACACAATAATCAGCAATTGTTTCAAGTCAGAATCCGTAAAGTTTTTCTAATTTCACATTGTCTATATGTTCATCGCTTTGATTTGTTGAGAATAACATAACAATTTTGTTGTTCGGTTTAATTTTCAAGATTTGACAAAAAATGTTGTACAAACATTGTTGTTTTAAGTACATTCTTGCACTTCACCTAATTCAACAGCGATAGAATGTAAGAAATAGGAAAGCATTTTTCGCGGGTGGTCACACATCCCACAATCGCTATAGCAGTCAAATACTACGAGTACTGACTACAGAAAAACGTGTTCAGCTATACCCCTTACACAAATATCCTTAAGACCGTCATCTACGTCGCACTTTGAATGCGTTGAACGGTATTCGAAATTAAAATATATTTACGAAACTATTCAACATGCGACAATTGTGCACATGTACAAAAATAAAACATACTTCAGAAAAGTAGGTTAAGTCACTGTTAAGGCGGTCACCTACGTGGCACTTCACTTGCGTTGCGAAGTGTTTAAATAAAGTATTTTTGACAAAACTACTAAACTATACAAAATAGGTTTACCTACGTAAATAAAACACATTCCAAAGGATGACGGAACGGTACTTTCATAACAAGCATGCTGTATACACTATTCAAAAGCACTTAAACAACGTTGAAGCTGCTTTGTCAGACTGTTGTTTCTCATTACGCAATATTTATATACAGAAGAAACTGCAATAGTTGCATTATTTGGATTTTTCTGCGTAGTCACACGTCCTATAAATCAAGGGTCACGATTTAAGTCTAATCTAGGCGAGTCACTTACGGGAAAGTGTTTTTTCCCACAAAAAATTAAGGTCACAAATAAAAACACATTAACGTTTCAAAATAATACAGCTGTTCTTTGTTATCGATATAAGGTTGCATTGAAAAATATTATCCAAAACCCTGTAAAACTACCAGGCAAAGCCTTGAATGTCAGATGTCATGCGCTAACAAAGGGGGTTTAATACGTGCATCAATGAACTGCCGCTCATTGACAAATGCTAAGTTTTGCATCATAGTCATTAATAAAAGGCTATATTAACAGTTATAATTTATTAGTTTGTGGACATACGCCATTGCTCATGTTTTGCTGATCAAACTTGTGTTGAATGATAAAGTACAAACAGAACAAAAAACAGACATAAAACACACACACACAAAAACAGAGAAAAAGTAATTACAGAGAATTCTGTCAGGTTTTTTTTAATTAGACAACAAATAATCATAAAAGTAGAATCCAGTCGAACAACGACACAACACCCAGACACAAAATACAGACACAATATAACAGGATTTCCAAAAAGGAAAATATGGAAGTATAGACAAAGAAACAGTGAACAGTGGACAACAAACAGAAGACAAGTGACATCACAAGTTAAAAAACAACAATTTGGTTTTCCGACCAGATGTGTCTCAGCTTGAAGACGGGAATAGATCGCAATTCCCGAAACGTCACATTTTTCGTTGTTTTTAGTCTGACACCAAATATAACGCGCATTTTGCATGTCTCTAGTTATTAAGCTATGGTACACCACATTGATGGCATATGCTCTATTAATTAATCTGAAAATACCAATGTTACTAACAAAGTAATAACGATGATGAGTGGACTTAAATTAAAATATTGATGACAAGAATGCACGCAACATTCCTGATAACATTGCTAGTACCATTTGGTATCAACGTCATTTGATCATAGTCAGCCCTAGCAAGGGTCAGAAAAATAATGTTAACAACAGTGTTGGTGGCATAGTTATTAACTTGTTGCTATATTTCATAACTTTTATTGATAGCAAATGTTTTCCACAAAAGGATGACAACAAATGTTACTAACATTTCTCTGCAAATACAAAGTTAATAACAGAATGTTGGCAGCAATGTTGAAAACGTTATGTTACCAACAATTTTCATACATTTTTACATTTGTTAGTAATTTTGTTGAAAAAAAAGGGTAATTCGCAATGCAATTGCCGGTGTAAACGAGGCTTAACAGGAAATTACGATGATAAAATGACACAAAACCGCCAGATGGTGCAAATAGTTGCACGTTGGTTTCGCATTCAGGAGGATCTGTGTTGGATTCCATTCTCTGGCCAACCTGATGTCGTTCTTATGGTTCTTGTGTAACATTGCGTCTAACCGTCTTTAACGATCTCGCTGTTGACGAGATAGTAACCACGCTGAAAAAAAGTAACGTGAATATACGAAAGTTTCAAAAATTACAACGCCAACTACCCAAAACAGACGTGACCGAAAGTACAACAGCCCACAGTGTTTCAGTTTGAAAGGCGCAGGGAGAGAGGATAGTGTGAGATTTACTTTCTCGGACTGCTGGGTTCAAACAGTCTACGTCAGGAAACGTGCCAAACTGCCAACGCGTTCACGATAAAAAGAACTCGTTTGACAAGTCCAAAATAACTCTTATCTATTTTCATGGATGATTCTCTAGCTGGCATCTTGGAACCGTCTTAAAGTTCACTAACTATTCACGGCTTGGTGCGAAATACGCGGATACGGACTTGGTCAATCATTTGGTATTTCGTAAAATTGTAGTCAGTATTAGGCAACAACGAAACTTCAGACATAATTTTAAAAATTAACGTGAAAAAAAGAAAGTATAGAACAGTACATGACATGCTGAATTTGGTTGCTTTAACATTTCACAAGGCTATGAAAATTATGTGTTCTCGTTTACTGGGAGTAAAAAATGATATATTGTGTCATTTTTTATTATATAATATCCATCATTACTTTATTGATTAAGGCGTTACAACAAAATATAATTATAATTCTGCCTGTACTTGTGATGATATTGTGTTTGCTTAAAGTTGCCGTCTGAACGGAAATAGTATGAATTTCCGACGCCCAGAGGCACTAAGACGTAAGGACGACCCAGACACGCACGTAGGATATGTCTTAGCCTCTACGCGCAAGACACCGACGCGTAGTCTTTCCGTTGTGGCCTCGCCACTGTCAGACTTCTAGCAGCGACGTAGCATTTTATGATACAATGCTAAAGACAAAGGAATTCTGTCAATCACTGCGCGTAATGTCACTTCGTTTCGTGGCTATATTCCTTTCTGGAACTGGACGATGTTATGCAGTAGACTATATGCCAATTTATACATATGAGGGTGTAAGTCACACATATTTAGTAGTGTCGTTTTCATTTATATTTTACACATCTTTCAAACGAATTTCCTATAACTAATATTTCATTCTTAACTGAATTTATAGATATTGCAAGGATGTACTGCACTTTGCGTGTGATGTGATTACAAAGAATTTTTACGAGAAAACAATTTTAACTGGCTTACATGACTGCAAACCTAAGCCCCTCATATGTAGGACATATTCTTCAGCGTTGAATCAGTTCTAAAAAAAGTTTTTTTGCCCCATTTCTGCTGTAATAAATATATTGACTTATGAGACTAAAATATTGTTGTAAGACTGTTTCAAATCTGAAAGAGTTTAACATGTTTTACTGATACCTTACAATTGGTGCACAGTTTACTTATGCACAACACCGACCAATTGTATTTATATATTTGTAAACAACAGCCAATACTGGCGTTTCTTTTTCTGCTATTTGTTGCACTGTGGGGTTTTGCTGCAACTATGAAACAGTAGCTCGCAATGACGTTACGTCCACAAAAATGGTTCAGTTTATTATTAGGCTTATTTAGTCTCGTATAAGTGAATCGATTGCACTGACGCTATAAGATTATGGTAACTATAGATTATGTTTGTAATTTGTTGATATCAACGGTGAACTATAGTGTTGTTGGTATATACTGGAGTAGTGATACAGCAAGGTCAAGTTGGGAATAATTTGGAAGTAACTTTCGCAGAGTAACGTGTTGCAAATATATTTAACTTACGTAATACGCAAACTTTTTTGTATATGTTCTAATTCTTTATTTAAATTCATCTTTCTCGCTGAGCGTTACGACTTAGGGTAGTTTCCCGAGATATTTAGGACAGTATATCAGTAGGAATAAAATAATAAATAAATAAAAAATAAATATATTTAATTTTTAAAATTACTTTTTATATTCCTAAAAACACATATTTATTGTTTAATGTGTTTAAAAACCTCGAATATTTATGCAAAAACTGTAAAATATACTGACAATGAAGGTGTTTATCATAAATAACTAAATAAACGTGTTCACGCCCTTTTTGTGTGTACGGGTGGGGTCATATTTATAAGAAAAACGAAGCATTTCTTTTCAGTTAACGACCTAATGTTTCACGACTGCACACGAGACACACCGCTCACGGGAATGACGATTACGGCAGTTGTTTTGGTGCCAGATTTTCCCCGGAAGATCGAGGTTAAATATCAATACATAATTCCGCTATCGAGTTGTCCATACTAGTCTTTAAAAGTGAGTGATAGTCGCCAGCTTGAATATTTGTATTTAGTGTAAAATTTTTATTCTGGACAATTTTGAAACTTTAACCTAACTGTGGAATAGAACACATATCGATAGAATTTTAGACACCATAAATCTAGATTTTCCGTTACTGTTGTTAAAGATCGAACTGCAGTTAAGAAAGTAATAAGAATTTTCTAACTGAAATTCGATGTGTAACAGCTAGGGGCCGGAAAATTTCGCAAATTCAATGACCTGCATGTTAGAATGCATTGTCCTATGCATACTCAAGCCCCTGCCATTTGTCCACTAGCTGCTTCTCACTGGAGCAGACGTCAATTAACGAATAGACGGGGCTTGACTTTGCATAGGCAGAGGCCGGAAAAATTCGCGGGTTCACGGACTTGTAGGCTAGCTTCCAAGAATATATGTGAAATTGTACAGACATCAGCTGTTTATTAGCTGCTCGCTGACACTGTGAAATGTGCCTGTATTCAGCTACAGGTTTATTATTGGCTCAGCTACTTCCAGGAAGTGTCGAGCAAGTCAACGGGCAATTGTATACATGATACAGACCTATAGCTGCTGGATCTCTAGATTGTACCTAAAAGAAAACACGAATTTTTCAGGTCTCTATGCATAGGACAATGGATTCTAGCATGCGGGTCACTGAATCTGCGAAATTTAGCGGCCCTGGTAACAACAGTAACGACAAAAATACGTACGGTGTCTAAAATTCTATCAGTATGTAATATATTCCGTAGTTGGGTTAAAGTTCCAAATATTTACCCAGAAGAAAAGTTATGACACAAAATACAAAAATTCAAGATGGTTACCATCACTCACTAAGAATCCTGCCGTAGGAGTTATTCAAAGAGGCGAAAGAACTGGGCAGCAAGTCTGATCTAGTTTACTTACAGGTTCGCAATTGGCTAATAGTTCTCAAAGACGTGTCTAATAAGTATAGACCCGGAAATGTCGCGGGTTTAAGGACCAGCAGGCTGGACTCCACAGTTACTTGTTCAATAGATGCTGCTCTACTGAGTGGCCAAGGCAGCAAAGGAGTCAGCTATTTTTGTCACGTATGCCTGCTATTAGTTCACAGTCTTCAGGGAAGAGTTTCAGTAACAGTCACTCAATCGCTAGGTAATTAACGTGCACACGAATTAAACGTCTTCTTAAATGAATTCGTGAAATTACCGGGTCTCCGGTAATAGACTATGGTATACTTGTAATACTGGCGTAAATATATATGTTTTAGGATTCTATCTCGTGCTAAAAATAACTTCGGAAAGTGTTCAGCTCCCCAATAACATAGCTAATCAGTAGAGACCTGAAAAATTCGCTATAATTCCAGCAACTGTATGTCTGTATCACGTTCACAGTTGGCCGTTGACTTACTCGACACTTCCTGGAAGTAGCTGAGCCAATAATAAAAATGTAACTGAATACAGACCCATTTCACTATGTCAGCGAGCAGCTAATAAACAGCTGATGTCTGCACGATTTCACATATATTCTTGGAAGCTAGCCTACAAGTCCGTGAACCCGCGAATTTTTCCGGCCTCTACTAACCAGTGTCGAGGCGTGGATGTGATCCAAAGAAGCGGTAGTGGGAAACGAACAGAGATTATGGTTAGAGCCACGGTTTTTTTGGGGAAAAGGATTTTGCACGGAACGCCTTCTGTGCACATCTGCAGTTCTTCTTCATGGTTAGTGATTGAATGTTGTAACCCTCACTTATCTTGGGATTCTACTGGCAAGTCACAGCAGTATGATGTCACAGTAACCTTATTCTTCATGGCGCAGTCAAATGAGAGATGCGTCTAATCAACGCCGAGCTGTCAATAACCATGAAGCAGAGCTGCCGATGTGCATGACACTGAAACAAAGTGGTACAGAATAAACGTCGCTCTAATGACATTTTACCGCAGCAAAACTTGACTGCTTACTGGGTTTCAAAGCATGTTCAGCTTATCAAAATCTCACTGGCTTTTCACTGTATGTGGAGCTGTTACCCTATTTGACTAAGCCGATAATAATTCCACTATTGTAATATTTGATGCCCCATTTTGGTTTGCAGACAGCTACAGAGTGTCAGACGTGCATCACCCAATCATACATGTGGCGAGATAATACAGCGTTTTAAAGGATACGTTGCACAAATTTTTTTCGCCATATACCATCATTATAGATGATGGTATATCGCGAAAATTTTTTGTGTGAACATAGCCTTGAAAACATTGACATAACGTGGATGTCTGCAGACCGATAACATACACTGAATATAACAACAGCGGGATTATTACTGGCTTAGTCAAATAGGACAACAGCTCCACGTACAAGCGAAAGCCAGTCATCTTTTCATAAGCTGGACGTACGTTGAAGCCTAGCAAATAGTCAAGTTTTCCCGCGATAAACCATCATCTCTAACCATCATCTCCAGAAATGACTATACACAACGTTCAATGTCTGTCGAACCATTAGACAGGCGGGTGCAATTAACACTAACCAGCCAATGTAGTGCAAGAAGCGAGGAACGTTTTCTCCAGTAACACGGCTTCAAATGACAACAAATTAAGAACTTTTAGTAGGGACCTGAAAAATTCGGGTTTTTTAGCGCACACGCTAGAATCCAAACAGCTATAAGTTCGTACACGTTCGCAAATGGCCCTTGACTTATTTGACTTTCCCTGGAAGTCTCTGAGCAAGCACTGGGAAAAATATTTAGTAGGAAATGTTCCCTGCAAAATTATTTTGTAGTAAGAACAAAATAATTTTGCGATGGCCACAATATTTTAGTGGTGCCAACAAAATGTTTTTGTGGTGACAACAAAATAAACTTTGCAGGGTGAATACCCACAAAATATTTTTTTTTCGTGAATGATAAAAATATACCTTAACGTGCCCAACACCACTGTATCAGCGAGCAGCTAATGAACAGCTCCTGTTTGCTTGAATATACATATATTTTTGGAGACTAGCCTACAAATCAGTGAACCAGCGAATTTTTCCGGCCTCTCTATTGGTTGATAGCCGTGCTTCGAATGTATAGTCTGACCTAATACCGCTTCCCTTATGACGGGAACATGCTTCGCCACTGCAGCACACTGCCAGAGTGATGTAACGCTTATGAGTAATGGCGCTATATTTAAACAGTGTCTTCGATAAGGAAAACTAAACGTTACACGTACCAGACGTGCGTTCGCGGAAGTGCAAGAGTACTTAGCAGGCGTACACAAGGACGCATTAACACGTCGTATTTGGAGGTTCATTGCAGTCTCTCATGAAGGCTACTGCACGGCCACTGCAACCCAGTTGAAGTCAAGAGGGCGAGAGAACATAACGTACTGTCGCCACGCTTTATCGAACATCTAGGGACAGTAATTTAGAGTAGATCTCGAGGAAAATACAACACATTGCGCTTGGAGGCGGTAAGGCAAATAGCGTGCGAATAATAGTCGGCTTTACAGCCTGCGCGCTGCAGGTCCCGATGGCACTCCTTGTAGTGCAATATCACGCAAATCAGATTTGCAACAGTATTATATATTTTCACGCGTCGAAAGCTCAAGTATTGAACTACAGATGCTAGGATGAACATTTCTCCTTTGCTGAAAGCCGTACCCAAAGCATGGCCATGCTGATATTTTTCCTCTGTAAAGATAGGTTATACGTTAAGATGATAGTTTATCGCGGGATTTAAACACACGTTCACCTTACGAGAAGATTACTGTCATTAGGTTGTACTTGGAGCTGTTACCCTATTTTATTGAGCCAAAAGGAATCCCGCTATCGTAATATTTGATGCCTGTTATTGGCCTGCAGAGCTACGTTGTGTCAGAAGTACATCATCGAATCATATATGCTGCAAGAAACTACAACGTTTACAAGGGTATGTTGGCACAATTCATTTTCGCGATATACCATCATCTCTAGTTGTGTGGTATATGTCTAAAATCAAACGTGGCGCCTATAAAAGCCTTTCCTTCTTGAAAAAAAGAAATCGTATTCTCAGAATAGCTATTTATAGAGATACGGGTATGCGTATATACGCAGACCCTTGTTTTACAGACGAAGTCTTACTAATGATTCCGAGGTTTTCAATGCTTGTGAGGGGAAGACCGTTTGTATGACACTTCCATTGTTGAGAAGCAGCCAGTGATGACAGCCGTAGAGAATAATGGGCGTGTTAAGTGTAGCTTACACCAGCACAGTTCGCTTATTTTAACTTAGCCGTGATGCTATTTTTGAACTTAAATATCATTACTTTATTATAGAACACCAATTTCGAAAATGTATTTTGTACTACGTTTGTTTTTAGATAACGTGTTTCTTGAAGTTATTTATGTGAAACGTAGGAAATATACAAAAAAAAAAACCTCTTTACATATCGTCAACAGCGATCGAGATCATTAGAGAGGGGTAGACACAACTTTACATAGAACTAGGAAAGAAGTCGGCCATGATATTTGTTAAGTAATCATCCTAGCATTCGCCTGGAACAATTTAGATTAGCTATGGAACACTGCAATCAGGAAGACCTAAGCCGGGCATCGAACCCGGATCCTCCCGAATGTGAGTCCGACGCGTAACGAAAAACTTTAGAATAAGTTTTTGTCACATAATTAATCCTAAGAAAAGTACTTTAACTCAGAGTAAATGCATTCGTGTGTATTATGGTTTTCTCGGAAAGTAATTCGGTGTTCTTAAAATAATTTTACATGGAATGTAAATATCTACCAATATTCATGTGTGTGTGTGTGTGTGTAAAGAGGGAATTCCGGATATTTCTTTTGTTTCTACTTTTTTTAGCGATATAAATGTACACCTAAACGAGGACAGATACCAGAAATCTGTCGGGCAGTTTTGTTTAAAATCGTGTTATCCATGTTACTGACTTTTTCAAGGCAGTTTATATAATGGTTTTAGCTAATTGTGTAATCAACGAAATTCTGGTTGATTTACTTTTTAGTCGATACCGGGTAATTTCATGAGCAATGGCGTATGTCCACAAAACAAAAAATTCTAACTGTGAACCCCCATTGCAACAAACATTTAAAAATCTCGTATAATTTCTTGTTTTGAAAAAAAAAGTAGCTAACACGGTAAAAATTGAGGGGTTTGCTGCAAGAACCAGTTAAGTCCACTTTTGGTGAGAAATGAGTTAGGTCAGGCATAATATACAATATGATGGTACGCTTCGTTTGGTGTAAAAATCAGATATGTACGGACTTATCTCAATGAGATATGCATGTTTGCCTAAAACGAAGATGTATGCGTTTAGAGCAAGAACCAGACAAGTCCAAAACATGTCTGGTTAAATGCAGAAATGTAATATACTGCGCAAATAACACATAGATACACTGAACTTGCAACATATTTCCTCGGTAAAATAGTAAAAGAACATGAAGTTTCCATGATTTGTCAATTATATTACAAATATATAATATACTAGAAAAAAATTTTTGTTTAAGCTCTCTACTTTGCTTCTTTTCAGCTGGTGTTACTAATACTTCACCAATACATTCATAGATGGTAGCACATATCTAGGTTCTTTAAATGCGAACAAATAATAGGTTCGTATGTCTTCATTCTTTCAAATACATCGTCTTTGGTGAAAACCTGGTATAAATATAAACAAATAAACGTTGTTGTTTTGCGAATGTTATTTATTGTGTATCAAGATGTCGTCGGCTGATTCTAGCAGTGATAGTGTTACGGGACATCAATCAAGAAAAAGGAAATGTGATCCTACGAAGTGGAAAAGAAACCGAGTGAAACAGAAAAGATTAAGAGGCGAATCTTATGCCTCGTGTAGTGGAAAAGTTGTTCCAGCTCGTACAACAGGCCCCGCATGTAACTGTAAGCGCAAATGTGTCGATGCATTAGTGGAAAACGAAAACAAGGAAATAATAGAAAAATTTAATGCTCTTTCAAGTTAAGAAGCTCAAGATGCTTCACCAAGACCTATTCAACGGCGAAGGCCAAGAAAAGGTGAAGATTCAAGTATGCGTAACTGCACATATACATACAAGGTATGCAGTAACAAAATTCTGTACGTTAATATTAATAGTTTTCCCTCTAAATAAAATCATGCATATTTATATATTTATTTATTTCAGATCTAACTTAAAACCAAGGAACATATAATCTGTAAGAAGGCTTTCTGCAGTCTCTATGGAGTCAACAAAGCAAGGGTAGAGCGCCTGTCTTCTTTTGCATCAAGGAATATAGGTTCACCAACTGACAACAGGGGAAGACACAACAACAGGCCCAACAGAGTAAGTGCTAAAGATACTGAAAATGTTTTACAACACATAAAATCTTTCCCTGCACAAACGTCACACTACAGTAGAAAAGACAATATCAAAAAAGTTTATTTATCATCTGAACTGAACATCAAGCAGATGTATGAGTTATACTTAGAGCAATATGAACATCAGG
>PNEQ01112548.1:0-14256 GCA_003012365.1 Medauroidea extradentata
AGTACATAACACAACACAACAGATGTTTTCACTGGCTTGTTGTCGCCAGGTTGCCTGCCTACCCCTGTTACTTTGGTGCACCATTGCAGGTATAAGGATGCATTTCCGGACATGGGTTCCTTAATCAAATATGTTCCAAACATGCACATCTACCATCCCTATCAATTTGTAACACTTATTCTTGGCCACCCTGTATAGTTTTGACCTCAGATCATCACTGCTGGTTACTACTATTTGCAGCCTTTCATGTATCTACGAATTCAAATGGCCCACTGTTTAACCATGCTTCTAAGATACCATCCTACAACATACGTAATTCAACAGCTTGGTTAGGGATAAATGTGATGATACATTAGAAGAGTTTTTTTTTATGTGAACTTACCTGGTAGTAGTTTCGGTAGAAGACAATTGTGTAGTCAAAATAGTGTGTACATCAATTTCAACATTCTGTAGGCATTATCTGTCTAAATGTGATCATTAAGATATTAATTTCATAGTTGTTATGTTAAGAGTGTTATCCACTCCTTATTTTTTCTTATTAACTGGAAGTTAGTTTTATTTGACGCACCACTAATTTACTCTAAAGACCATTGCAACCTAACACCATGAAAGGTCACACTTTGCTTTTAAATATACCCTGTGTCAATTTTGCCACTACAGTACTAACGGTATCATCGAAAATAGTTAGTATTTTCATTATACCACTGGTTTTAAATATTTTGCTTGCGTTTTTGTTCCATGCATGTGAGCGTTTGTTCGGTAACATTGGTAAGAATTTTAAAAAATTGTTAGCGCTACATGATGTATACTAAATATTCCACGAAAACGTATGCGAAAGACATCATTTGTATCCATTTGCAGGTTCTAGATTTGCAACTTAACAATGTATTAATTGTAATTGTAGGTAGAGGCTGAAAACAGAATCCATCAGACAGACACAAATCAACGAAATTCACATAAGAGTACTTATATATAATAATAAAAAATAACATTGTTCTTGTTTGCACTTTAAGGTTATGTGGACTATGCAACAAGGTAGGCAGAAATATAACATTACTTTCCCATAAGATGCCACAAATGCTTCCCTCCAAATCAGTATTTGGGTGTGAGGAATAAGATTTGCGCGGTTAGCAATGTATAGTAGTTCCCATAGAGTATTATAATGTATTTAAAGAACACGAAAAAATGTTGATATGCGAGAAGGATTGGACAGTGAAAGACTACGAAATTGTTCCACAAATACGGTGTAATACACCACTCCACTCGAAATATAACAGCAGAATGTAATTACTTATGCAAATAGTTCCAATATACCATTTAGTGCTTCCATTTGCAAAATTTATGATTGGTAAGAAAAGTTTTGTTCCGTTTTTAAAAGGGTCAAAGTTGGTACAGTTCGCTCGAATCTCTGTAAGATATTGTACCTTAAAGTAAATTTTAAATGAAGAAAACTAAAGATGTTGGAGAACTCTTTAAGTACCTTCCAGTGCCAAGTGATGCAGATGACTGTTACAAGTATACCTACGTCTGTTCACCGAGCTAAGGACAGTAGCACAGTTGATTACCACGTAACTCAGATTAACCACCAAATTAGTTCACACTATACAGACGTAAAAACGTGTTACGAGTAACCAGTGTTAAGTTAAGAAAATATATTGCAACACTTTTGCTTGCTCAATTATACATGAAATTACAGCATAAACACATTTATGGTCGAGAACTATTGTGGCCACGGGCGTCACAACCATATGGGACGAGGGGGACACATCCCCCCAATAATACGTATTTTCATTTCGTCTCCTCCAATATATACACGTTGTTTCTTAACTTATATTATTAACTTTAGGATGTTACCTTTTTCCACAAGTGATATATAGTTTCACAATGAAATTTTTGTCTACTGTAATTTGCACAGCAAAAATTCAAACTTGGAATTTTTATTTTAATTTGTACTTTTGCAAAATATTGGAAACAACGATGAGTTAAATTTCAGTTCTCTGCACAATGTTTAGTGTTATAGAGATCTTCAATGCATCAAGAAGCCACTATTTAGAACACTCCCCTTCATGCAAATAACACTCTCTTTGAGTGGAACTTCTGTGGTGAACATTTCATGTAAATTTTCTGAGCTATACATACCAAGAAACATACATAGTCCTCTTTTTGAAAATCGGTATAATTCGCCGTTTATAAGAAATAAATCTTAAAAAATAATCAGATGCTGTAATAGCATTGTTAGCACACGAATTTCTGTGGCAAAGAAATTCACACATGAAACATACCAATTATGGTGTGTGATAGGCATGACTTTGAGGTTTACTTGGTTGAAATATGTGACATGGTTCTAAAGAACTGTAGCACAGGATTTGTTTTTCAAAGTGCAAAATGCATTTACAAACATGCTGTATGCCATTACATTGCGGGTGTACCGGTTTTTGTCTACGTGCCAGGTATTATATTGTTGACGCGGACACACTAGAATGCATTTTATAGCAAATTGTACAATCTAGCGACTTGACCTATTGTGTTGCTTAGGGTGAACTGCTCAGAAAAGCAACATGAAATTTTCACAAAACCCAATGCCACAAATGTTGTTGTCAATAAGAGGGTGACCACCCCTGTTACTTTCATGAAGGGAATTTTAAAGAGCAGTTTCTGGATTTGGTCGAAGATCTCTGTTACACTTATCATTGTGCACAGAATTGATAGTTAACACAATGTTGTTTCCAACAATTTCCAAAAATTCAATTTCAAAATTCATTTTCAAGGGTGAATGTATCCCTTACAAATTGCGTAACAGGCAAATTCATAGTGTAACTAGCCTATGCCTCTTTTTTGATAAGGAATCATCTACTAAAGTTTTTAACATAAGCAAACAAAAAATCACTCTACTTTAGTAAGTGCTCTGTATGCCCATACTTGCAAACATAGAATTAGTTATTTTGTAAAATGCAGTCTGTTTGATAAAGAACATACAATTTGTAATACTTTAAATAATAATATTTTTTAACACTCAACTTGTTCGAAATTAGTGTTCATTATTTTAATTATGTATGGACACTAAGATATATGCTACAATATAAAAGTAGCACATGACATTTGAGCTTACTTCGTGGTTCATTACTTAATATGATTACTGAAATACACAAATACAAAACTTATGCCAAAGATGTTTGTGAATATTTTGTAATTTATCGATTCTAAGTTTATTAAAACAATTTATTAATGATGATAAATTGTTCGCCCTATGTTGGTATATACATTTTCCGATATTGTTTATGCAGAAGCAGCTGCTTCTACCTATGATTCAGTGCGCAAATGCTCCTGATCAAATTGTTTTTGCAGTCATTGTATGTTGTTTCAGGAAGGCGAATATAATATTTGACCCTTTTATGCAAACATAATACGTCGTTAGTTTTAAAATTATCTATAAAATATACTATTTCTTGAATGAAACTCCAGTGTTTACGACTGCCGTTGCAGTGTTACGTCTAAAGAGGACATGCTTCTTAAGTTATGTAGACTAATTTTGAGTCAACAGAGCATAACATATTTATAACAATAGTACATACATGAATGAAATATACTACTATGGTACTTATTTACTATGCTGGCTTTAGCTGTCTTACTAAGCATACATTATTTTATTCGTGAAAAACGAGTATTCCTTTTCAAAATAGTACTTAGTTTCGCTGTGACTATTGTTTAGACAGTGCATATAAAGTAAATACAAAGGCACAGATTTGTAAAGGTGAAAAAAAGTGATGATTCCATTAGTTTATATATATATATATATATATATATATATAGAGAGAGAGAGAGAGAGAGAGAGAGAGAAAGAGAGAGAGAGGTGTATCTGTGTGTATGCATGTGTGTGTGGTATTATTTACTACCATGATTTTGAGATAATTTGTTGCAGTCCGCTATGCGGGTATATGTCCAAATGGCCATTACACAACTTTTTTTGTCCTTGTTATACGTCCTTACAGTGTGTAACAGGAATTCAGACCCATTGTGTTGAACAATTTAAGTACATAATCATGTATATAATGTATATAATGACTGTGAATGCACAGGAAGTATGCAAACTGACTGAACATAGAAAGGTATGAGTGCCATAAATAGCCTGCAAGCTAGTGGTGGTCCTTTCAACACATCAATATCTACGTGTGAAAGTATTGCTAGGCATCTTTGTAGTTGTTGAGCCTAGTCTAACTGTTCAGTCAGCTAATCACCCAGATTCTTCGGGTGGAAGGGGAGGGGCAAGGGGATTGCCACTCTCTCCCTTCTCCTTTCTTCTTATTATGGGTTTCATTGAGGAAATGGAATCCTCCCAAAAGTGTGAGACAACGTTTTGTTTCAAAAGGTGTGTCGCTTTTATCGCCATCTCTCGTCGAAACGCTGAACTAGCTTAGGCACTACTTGCCCGACGCTGTTCTCTGCATCGCTAGGCTCAGAAGAGAAGAATTGGTAAGCGATGCTGTAGACGAGCACACCTTTTATCCCATCGCCTCTATGCGCAAGGTAGTTTAGTGCTCAGTGATTCCGTTGAATTGCTATAAAAAACCGTGAGCGACAACATACATTATTTTACTGCTGGGAAGTTTGTACCAAAGTTTGCTGTACGCCTCTCAACTAGTTTTATGTCTGTCTGTGATTTAGAAAGCGAAAAGACGTTTTTTTTTTTTTGTCATGTTTAAGTGCTCCGAAATAGTATAGGTATTTTTATGATCGATCTCTGAAATTTGTTTTCTTTTAGAAGATCGGTTCGTTGTGAACATAGCAAGGAAACCCATATTACAAGCCGCTGCACTGCTGTTTCTACAGAGGGAAGGAGTTGACCTGGGCCCTCGGGAATGAACAGTGGTTATTCTGTGTTGTGCCTGTCAACCCTCATCAAACCGTCACTAATGTGTCGGCTCGTCGACGGCTTAGACTGTGTACGTAGTGCAATAACGGCACGAGAGTGTCCGTTTTGTTTGCCAGTCACACACTGGTACGAAGACTGTTACTCGAGTACCATAATACAGTATTTGACAACTCAAAATACATAGTCTAGAAATAAATTGAAATGTAGTGTGTAATATTTTAATGCGTCTTTGGCAACTTAAATAAAGTCACACCAGAGAAACAACTGACGAACGAAATTAATTCGACAAGTAAATTTGTGTACGAATTAAAGGCCGTGTTGCATACCATTTCTACCGTACCCGCTGTACTTTAACTTGATACTTTCTTGAAGTTCTGCATCTAGCTTGAATCTGTTTCCAGACCAACCATGTAACCTTCCACCAAACGTCGTCAATAACATTACCATGTAGGAAAAAACCTTATATAAGTGCCACAAGGCAATGTTATTGTAAGGAATATTTCCACTAGACTTGTTATTAGTGCAATAAAATCACGCTAGTATATCGTAATTTCTATCAGCGACTCAATAGTTGTGAATAAAAAAGGCTGTTATTATATTAATAACACTTCAAATAATGAAAATACATATTAAAAACATGGCACGGCAAATAGGCCTATTTGAAAATAAATAATTTGAAAATACTGCCAGACTTGTGTACACACAATATTTACAAAAGTTTAAAATAAAATAAATTATTAGAACTTTCTGCAAACAGGCTCGGACACTATTCAGTCACACAAAAAAATTCATGCTTGATTGTTTCTTAAGCATTATGACTGTCGAAATATTAATATTTATCCATTACTTAACTTAGCAAATTAGTTAATGTGACATAACGAATACATGTATTCAACGTGTTTTCAAAAATGCACGGAAATATTTTTCTATTAATTTCACAATCACTTCAAGAAATGTAAATTCAGAATCTGTTCCACAAAGTGTAAAATTTAAGATTAATGTAGCAAATAATAGCTGTAGGCGGTTCACTTTAAAATGAGAACTTCCCAACACAATAATAAAAAATGTATTTATTAGGACTATAAAAATATAGCTTTGGAAGTTTTAAAAAATGTTTACACTAGTTTTTTGTTAAATGTAAGTTTTTGTATTCAGAGTAGTAAATATGGAGGCATAATGACTCACAGAAAATTGCAAGCAGTGCTCAGTATATCGTGAACAGCTTATATAAAATAACTTGTGTTACCGATACTATTTTAAACTAACTAATTATAACAGATAATATAAAGTGAACACAAAACGCGAGTGCCACACGTTGTTACACATTTTCCAGATAGTCTTCAGAAAAAGTTTTGAAAAATATCAGCAGTGCAAAACTTTGTGTAATAGTATCTGATGAAAAACATAGTTAAATGGCTCGCAAACATTAGCTTTTCGAGCATCAAATTATAAGATGATTAAAAAAGTTTACTAGTTGTATGCTAGTCGACAGACAGACAAAGAAAAAAAATTGTTCTTCCAGTCGCAAAGGGTTTTGTTTAGATATTTTTAAACAACAAAATCAACCAAATTTACTTTTACTTTAAAAATGTTTTTTGCAACTTTTATTAACGTTATTAATATTTGGTTGATTATTCTATATTGTATGACTGTTCCCAGTTGTGTGTTTCTAACGTGTGTGTGGTCCCCATTTATATACAAATAAATAAATAAACACATATAAGTACATATGTACGTTCACGTATAAAAAACTGGGCAAATAAGCCAGTAAGACAGTCAGTAGTAAATAAACCAATTAACTCGGAATACTCTGAACGTAATAGTGCGCTTATGTTAATATATCGATAACAAAGGCCTAATAAAATCATAAACGTATATAAAATATTGTAAAGCACACTAGAAGGTACAACTGTCTCAAATAATGAATGTGCTCATATGTTGTAATGCCGGATAATGTAGATACCTATAAGAAAATTTGAATCCATTTCAATGTGCTATATCAAAACTTTGATATGCCTAATATATTAATATAAATAGTGCAGAATAAATAAGCAACATTCATGAAGCTCCTTTATACTTAAATAAAGTAGCTTTGTGACTAATGTAAGTCTATAAGATAATTTAACAAAATAGTAAACAATACTTGGCAAACATTGTGTTTGTAACATACCTGAAATAGAAATCTATAATCAGAGTCTGCGAGGAAGTTGTGTTACGCATTCACCAAATTAAAAATATTCATGTGGGCCCTATCTGTTTACACTATAAATAGTGTATAGTACGTTTAGAATTTATTGGTTTGTGGACGTACGCCATTGCTCATGTTTTTGCTGATCAAACCTGTGTTGGAAGACAAATAACGAAAAACGAATAAGAAATATATATACAAGAAATCCAGCCACCAGTGGTCCAGCAACCAGTGATACACACACAATAAATCCAGCCACCATTGGTCCAGCTGCAAGTAGTTCAGCCACCAACTATCCAGTTACCCAAAGTTCTGGAAATTATATTAGTCAGAAATGAAAACTGTCCATCCCGAGAGATAATGCCCATATTTCCTCTAGATGAAAATTCGAGTTCGATTTCACTCACCAATACTTGTTCTGGAAGCGAAGGAAATAATAACAATGGAGCTAGGTAATTATTTTTCTGACGACTACTCACACTGCTTAAATTAGAGTGTTTGGATCTGATTTAATATTGGCACCATCACCAAATTTACAATTTAATAATGAGGAAGAAACTATTTATACAAATTTAGTTTCTCTTAGTGCCAATACCATTCACAGCAACAATTTAGATGAATTTCAAGGAATGGAAAATGACTTTTCATCACAGGAATTACACACCCAAGTACATTCACCCACAAATGGTGGTGATGTGAACGAAAATACATTTTCTGCATCATGCACGACCTAAAAGCCTTCTAGTTCTGTCGCAAATAATCCGGAAGTTTTGATTGCCAAGAAATGTGACCAAAATAAGTCGGGGTGGCTATGGGAGAAAAAATATGCTTGCATTTTTTGTAAACAAATGTTTTCGAAACTTCCTAGGCATCTAGAGTCTAAGCACAGCGAAGAACCCGAAGTCGCTAGTTTCATGGTTTTGCCTATGTATTTTAAAGAGAGAAGTCAGCTTCTATATGGACTAAAAATTCGCGGGCTCTTTCCGCATAACTGCGCTGTTATAATGGCCAAGAAAGGTAGCATTGTTCCTAAAAAAAAAAACGCCCAAGTGTGCCTACACCAGCAGAAAAATATTTGCCATGAGAGTCTTGTTCTTGTTTTTACTCCAGAGCCCAGCTAGCAAAACACTTCAGGCAATGCAGTAAAAAAAAATAAAGACTCATTTGACTGGCCGAACCAGGGACGCAAGATCTCGAGGAGCACTTCTTTCTGGCAAATTTAAGACAAGTGAAGCATTTCATAACTGTGTTTTACAGAAAATGAATGGAGATAGAGTTTACAGGGTAATAATCAAAGATAAAATTATTTTGCAATTTGGCCAACACTTATTTGACAAATTGTGCCGTGAAGAGCGAAACTGCCGCTTAATCTCTGATAGAATGAGAGAACTGGGCAGACTTTTGTTGGAAGCAAAAGAAAATGACAATTCTGTAAGTGAATTGAAAGATCTCCTAACTGCAACAAAGTATCAAGAACTGAAACAGGTTGTTCGCAAAGTAGCTGGTTTCGTTGAAGAAACAAATGCATTCAAAATTCCTACTCTGCCCCTTAAGCTTGGAATGAGTCTCAAGAAATGTGCTATAAACCTCAAAGGTGTATACATGGAAGAAGGTGACTGTAGTAGTAACCCCTGCTTTACATTGCTGATTTGTACATCTCTATCACCGTTGACCCAATAAGAACCACAATGGCGACTCGCAGACAGAGAAGAACAGGGGCCGTCTTGGTGGACTTCAAAGTGGCAACCGTTTCAGCACCAGGCAGACGGGGAACCATAAAGATGAAGCCAAACCAGAAAGAATTCTGTATACTGGCCATCTACAAAACATTCAAGCATGCCTTAGCTGCAATAACTAAGGCGAATTCTCGCAATATCCATGTTGGGAAACAAATAATGGCAGCAATCTCAAGCGCCCACCAGTCGCTTAGACAGAAGGCAAATGGAATGGGTGGGATGCAAGCAACTGGGACTTACCAGAATTTCACCATCCAATGAGGAACTTCCCCCAAAGAGCTGAATAGGGCTGCTCACCTTGAACGACTTGAACAGTCCCTCGCTGACCTGGAACTGCTTTACACCCGGAGCAACTGGGATGATGGTGCACAACATTGGTATGGGGCAATGGGATCCATCCTGAATTTCATGAGCACCAACAGGTTAAGGACCACAAAACTCAGAGTGGGACAATTAGAATTCCCTGTAAACAGAAAGGAGGGCATTTAAAAGTCAATTGAGAGTGCTCTACTAGGCATAAGGGGAAGGCACCATGTTCTCTGTTCTGGTATCACTTTCCCTCCTCACAGGAGGTCTTCAATGATACAGTCTTTGGGATCTTTGGGATCCCTAACCGTAGCAGTTCAGCTGGCAATTTCACGAGCTTCGAACTTCCAGAACAAATGGAAAGAGGCCCTCATCAGAGCTGCAGCCCATGTCCCGAACATCAGCACCATCACGGACATCATTGCCAATGCCTCACAGGCGGATGATCCTACTAAGATGGTACTGACAGATGTTCCAATCTAAGGGTTAAATACATCTGAGCCGTCATTGTCATCAGTGGCATAATCCACCATCATTTACATCTGACACCTCAGGAGCAGTTTATCGAGGCGGTGAAGAGATAGCACTCTTACTGCCCTTACAGATGCAGCACAACTACCAAAATATGGTGTTGACTTGGCTGTTACAAATCGGTTTTAATGGTGCTTGCTGGCGGATTTTTACGGGAACTGGGTTTGTTACCAAGTTTCAAATTGAAGCCATGCTGTGTCCCGACTGTCGTGATCTGTTTCGTCGCGAACTTTCGTGGCTCTTGAGTAGTAACATACTCCTCAGTCTGTGTCGCCGTCGCCGAGCATTGGCAACTGTACTGTAAGAAACAGTACATCGAGGTCTTTGTTGGGCTTTAAAGTACTTGCATGCTTTCCAATTGAAACTTTATCTAATATTCTGACTGTCCAGATGCTCTGCTCCTCTTGCAAAGCTGGGCATTCCTTCGACCACACTGCACGTTTACCTTGGCAGTTGACAAATGTCAAATTTTTGCTGCCTTTCTCTTTGTCAGTGTGTACTGGTTCGGCATATTTCTGGCATATTGCAGGTGATTTGAAATTAGCAGAAGAATAACAGTGACTCTGGCAGTTGTAGCATCGGAGTAGAGACGGAACGAACTGTTTCACAAGTACATTCAGATAAACAATTTACAATGCTACTGGAGGGACTGGGATGCCAAATGTTAAACACAGAGAAGCAGTTGGTACAAGTACACCAAATGATCGTTTTCTCACTCTACTGGCGAAATATTAGGAGTCCCTACAACAGTTCTGAATCTGGGACATCGACCAGGTCGCAACACGAAATAACACACTAAGTTCTGTTCTTAATTTTTTTTTTTTTTGCAGTCTTGACTGCAGCACTAGTAGCGCCATCAATTATGTTTTGGAGCTCAAAGGACGACACTTTCTCGAATGTGTGTCCTTCCAGAACCTTCACTACCAGAAACAATAGAGTTGGCAACACTTTTCACAACTTCCAAATACCTATCCAAATGAGTACCATTGTCGCTCTGTTGTCGTTTGTTTCGGCTGTTGAGGGAACCACCCTGTGGAGTGCTTTTTGAAACCATGGTAGAGCCCTCATTCCCCCTGAGAACGCTCAGACTCAACCTGAAATTTAGGGGGTAGTAAAATAGAAGCCAGCAGTTCAAACAGCTCACATTTTGTGTCGTTGGAAAAGGGACCTACTTCCCATAGACCTAAGTAGTACACAAGAGCAGCTAAACCAGTGCCGGATCTAGGGGTAGGCAAGGGGGGGGGGCATGTGCTCTGGGCGGCATATCTAAGGGGCGGCAGACTGGTCCCTTCTATTTTGTTTTTTAGGAAAGGTAAAGTTTCCTGTATGTTATCTTTATGTGAAGCATACGCAAGTATCTAGCTTTTGTGTGCGTGTGGTCGAAGAAAATACGTCTGTATGTTTCAATGAGTCATGTCAGGATAATGTGTCAGAAATGTGAGAGCGAATACAAGGGGAGATGAAATGCTGAAACTGATATGCTTGCTTAAAGAGAAGGGCCATCGCTGTGTGTAGTGTGTGTCCGTGTGTGTTGTTTGTCAGAGGTACAAAAATAGTTCTTGAATGCGTAGTGTTGTGTTCGGATATCGGATGTCGGGTTTCTGTAAACACATAATTTATTTTCGTGTCATGGGTCGGTTTGTGTGATCAATCACCTCTAGACTGTTAGTAGCAGTTAGCGGATATCACGGAATAAATAGGTATGAACCATTTCAATAAAGAAATAAAATAACCAGATGTTGTAGTAGCAATTCTTAAACAAGTTTAACAGCTTGTAAACAAACTTTCGCATCGTTCTCACTTATTTTTGTCTTTGTTCTCACTTTTCGTTTAATTCTTTATTCACGTGACCTAGTAGAATAAAATGTTGTCTTGTAGAAATTGTGTAACGGTAACTGCTGTACAATTTTATTTATATTTCCAACAAACGCAACAATAGAGTCCAAACGAATAGTGTAAAAGGAAAATAATTAGCCATGATGTTTTACTCTTTAAGTACTACATGAATAGGCTTTTCAGTTACCGTATTAAAAATATTAATAAATCACATGCTGTTGTGGGGTGTCATTAACACAGTCCATAACATGTGTTACTATGCCACACACACACACACACACACTACACCACTAACGGCACTAACACACAGACAGTAGGAACAACTGTGACATTGTAAGGAACTTGTAGAAAGATATTGTGGCCCTTACTACTTGAAATAAAATGTTCAAAATGCCCTTCATCAGCACGGACACTTACAAACGCTGTGCAGCGCTGCCATTACCATTTACAGTAAAGTGAAAATTAGGACTATGAAATGCCATTATGAAAAAAACTATGGCAGGTAGAAACAACTTCAAGATGATAAAATATATATCACTTTTGGTGTCTACAAAATAAATGCCCCTTCCCACCCCCCCCCCAACTCCCTTTTTCAAGCTAAAATAGCCAACTTGGGACAACGATCCCTATTTATATTACTTTAGCGATCTTTATTTTTAAGCCTAAACGAGAGTAGCAAGCAAAATTATTTTCCCCGTAGTTTTTTTAATTAGCTGTTACTGTGTGTTACAATGTTTACCATTACAAAAAAAAATTTATGATAATTATATCATTTACGAAATTTTCACCAGTTAACCTTATAAAACCATATAATGTTGTGCCTTGCAAAATATATAACATGGTAAAAATCCCTTTAAATTAATCTAGAAATTCTAGAAAACACGTATTTCGAAGTATATTCTGTCATTTAGAGATCGAAAAATTTGTCTTAATAAGGTACCACAGCCTTAAATTCGTTCGCGAGCATTTTATTTGTAAGCATTTCCTTTTCGAATACCGTTTTTCAGGGGGTGCTAAAGACCTAAAGTGCCATGATGTTCTTTTTTCCTAATGGCATAAATGGTTTGTTTAGAATATCAGGTTACTTTGAAAGCTTTAACAAAATTAGTGAAGGGTTTAGGGTGTGATTGATAAGGTCCTGTTTTTTTGTTCTTTATTTTTAATGGTGTAAATGGTTTGTTTGGAATATTCTGTTTCCTTATTCCTTAACTGAATTAAATTAATGCATGTGAAAAATACTGGAATAAGTCCCTCGTACCCCACCTGTATTGTTTCGGACCTATGTCCACATAAGATAAAAGATTTGCTGTTCCTCTACAAGTGAGCATTGTTTTCCCAAAACATTGAGATGGAATTTTGCAACATACTGTATGACATACTCCAACAGTCCAACTAGTGACAAATCTAAACTTATTGTTAAGAATATAAAACCCATTTTGTTTTCATATTGAGTGACCCAAAAAAGCAATGATTCCTAGAAAACCGTTATCTGGGGCTGAATATAGGAAGAGAGCAGAAGAAAAGGCCAAAAAAGTCAAACAAAGTGCAGCAGCCATGACTCAGTGACTGCAAGAAGTTAAAGTGTCTCGTACTACGCAAGTTGAATCAAAAAATGGAGAAGTGAGTGACTCTGACGATAGTGCTAAGGAAACAGTGGAAAAAGAACACATAGGCGTACATGAAGTTTTGCAAATATCATTACCACCCAAGTGCAATACAGAAGAAATTGATTGTAATTCAGCTGGTTGTAGCCATTCAAACACTGAAAGTATCCATGAGGAAATAATAATAAATAATAGTTCGCCTAATCATTCGCAACTGATACCTGATGCTACTGTGGGGACGCAAGACTGTATGACAGAAGAGAGAACCTCCATTGACATATCTGATCCAGGAACTTGGCCAAGTAGTGCGTTGTTATTTATGCAGGGAGTCTGCAAAGTTGATAGACAAATTCCCTCAGTCTATCGATTTTAAATCAACTGAGAGAGGTAATCGTCACCTTACAGCTTCAGTTTGATACAAGGAATTGTCCAACACTGAAAAAGTAAAGCGGACTTGGTTAACACATTCTAAGAAAAATAATTCCCTTTTTTGTATTCCGTGCAAACTTTTTAAGGCTTCCGAGTCTTATAGGCCAGGGATGTATACACTACAAACAAGTGGTTTTACCAACTGGAAAAAAATGTCTGAGAAGTTATGTCAGCATAAAAATTCAAAAACACACAAGGAAAATTTTGTTAATTGGAAGACTTTGTTGAAGACATTGGACAGTGACCATGGTATTAGCAGTCATCTTGAAAAGGCGATAGAGTGCGAAAGAAAAAAATGGAAGGAAATATTATTTATTATCATTGATGCCATATTGTACCTTGCTACAAACTGTCTCCCATTGCGAGGCTCAAAGGAAACTCAAGATCAGCTCACTTCCTCATTTGCTTCCAAAGAACAAGGAAACTTTTTGAACCTTATCATCCTACTGACCAAACATAACTCTACCTTGAAAATGGCTCTTGCAGAATTAAAAAAAGGCCATGTTTCATACTTATCAAAAACCATACAAAACGAGATAATTGAAATGATGGGCGAACTTGTCCGAAAGAAAATAATTGCTGATGTTATACGAGCCAAGTATTACACAGTAATGTTTGACTGCACCCCTGATGTGTCCAACACTGAACAAATGAGTCAAGTAATACGGTATGTCACAAAAAACGAAAAAGGTGAGTGTGAGATCAAAGAAAGTTTTATAGATTTTTTGGAAGTCTCTGGTAAAACAGGTGATTACT
>PNEQ01112549.1:0-14256 GCA_003012365.1 Medauroidea extradentata
TTTAAAAATACTTAAAAAAAAAAAAAAAAAAAAACGGTTTTTGAAGCTCATTGTGGACATTATGGTTCTTATTTCAGCTGGTTGCTCATTCCACATTTCAGAGACTGTAAGCAGTAAGAACATAATTTTATTAGCGGAAAATCCATAACCAAGTTCAGTGCATGTTTCTATAACTTATATAAGGCTAGTAAATTTTGAAGTATAGCAATCTGAATAGATAATTTTAGCTACATTGGAGGGCTTAGAAATAACGGTTGTAATTAGCATGGTGTCTTAACAAATGTACTCTGTCCTTGTATGAAGTGTGATTCCTTTACAGACATTGGCACAATGGGCACAGGTTGAATACAGTTTTTTTTAAAAAGAAACCCACTTCAGCGCACATATACCACATTTGATGCTCGTGGCAGGCAGTGCCGTTAAGCAGCACATATTGACTCACATCTGGCCAGCGATTATAAAGTGTTAATCCATAAAATGCGGAAATACGTAATTGTCGTAGCCTGTGGCAGTAAAATGTCACTCCTTTCCTTCCTTCTCAAAATTCAAAGATCTACCACTATCTTTAAAAAAAATAAAAAATTATGTGTAAACAGTATATTCAATGTTTAGATACTGAAATTTGTTTAAATCTCAACATTTACCACAAATTTCTTTACCCTGAGGAGACCCTCGGAGGCACCGCTATATGGCCAAGATCAGTTTGTAGTCGAACACTGTTTTACTTACACACAAACCTAAAACTTGGCTATGCAACTGATTCCAGCCGAGTCGCAATCATTTTGATTAACGAGGTACTGCTGTGTTTTGTAACTTTGCTGGGTACTTGTACACAGAGGAAATAATGTAAAGAAGGTTCGTGACAAAGATTTATGTGTGACCTTAGATGTTAACTTCATTGAGAACGTCAGCTGTGTGAACATGAATGGACAACAGTTAAAAAGTGTTGTATACACGATGCAATTTGGACAATGTTGTTGCATAACTAAAAAAACTTGAAATTCTTGTGTAAGGTATGTTCATTAATTAACCTGCATATTTTAAGATGAAAGTTGTCAAATTATTCTGGGTAGAAAGGTGCATTAGCCTAGAGAAGCCACATTTTAAACTGGATTTTGTTATTTGCACAATATTCTTTTTTACCTCTGAAAAAAAAAAATGATTATTAAAACAATCTCCTTACAGAGCACAAGTACATTTCCAGATTACTGACAGCTTACTCGGGTAAATTTCCTTAAATGCCCTGGGGTTGTGAGAATTAAAAACTCTAAGAGGTTTAAGTTTCAAGTTTCCTGACACATTACAAACAACCATAACAGTGATACAATCTTATGTGACCTTGAATCCAGGCACAGATTTTTCTTCCTTCCTTCCTTCCAAAATAGAGCAGTTTCATCACCGTAAAAAAATTTCCTTGGGCAAACCACATTCTTTGATTATTTCAGCTAGAAGTTCAAGGAATTTCACGTGCCACATCTGCGGCCTTGCCTTGTAAAGATTCAAATTCTTCTTGAAGTATAATACATAAATAATACTACCCCTGAAAATAAATATATTGTTGCATGCTGTGTTTCTGAGGACGGGCTGGATGGGGCCTGTGTCGAAACACCTTGAGGGCTGGCCCATGACTCAAAGCCCGGGTGTCTCATAGTGGGAATCCCGCCGAAACTACGTCATAAATACCTGAACCAACTGCGCTTTTACCCTGCGAAGCGACCTACGTGACTCAAATCATGTCCGAAACATGATGAAATGTCTAATTTTAGACCCCAGTGATGCGGGGAACACCCGACTGTCCTGCCTAGTATAAAAGCACCGAATCGACAAATTCGGGGAGAGTTTGCTATTGGTAGTGCTAGAGGAAGGTGCTAAGTCTGTGGAGAGAGACTGGTGAAGACATCTTGGCGACGTCAGAGTCTACTGTGAGGCAGCAGGCGGCTACCTTCGGAGCAGTGTTGGGCGAAACAAGAGGACTGCTGCTGTGGGCTGACAGGCGAAGAGGAGGTGCGCGACGGGAGTCGAACCAAAGACCTCAAGAGTGAAGACAGCAGTGCACTCGGGGTGCTGCGCAGTACATGGTGAGCTATCACCACTTCCGACTGATAAGGTTGTACACAAAGATTTGTGATTTGCAATTTTCAATTAATTGATGGTAGACTTTTTTTGTGCTTTAATTGTCAGAGTTAATTAACGTGTCTGTGACTCAGGAGTAATGTGTGCATAACTAATTGTATTGTGAGAGTTATAGTTGATTACTATTTTGTATATTTCGTAGCTTTGTGAGCTATTAAATCAAGTACTTAATTTAACTCTTTTATTTATAATTATAAGACAGTATCCCAAAGAACTCATGGAATTGCCCACTTATAAAGTTTTTGCTTAAACTTGTAACAATATATTAAAATAAAAATAACACTTCAACCTCCCCCTGGTTTGGGACAGATATCACAGATATCTGAAACACACAGTTGTGCTACCTTGTAAACAAATTTTAATGATTCCAACTCAAGTCAACTGAAAACCAAATAAAATATACCCTCACAATGTCAATATAAAGACACTGCCCTTCCATAAGATTTAAAAATTTTGGTGGTATTTACTAATATTTAGAAAAATACTTTGGCAAGCTCCTCACAAATTCATACAATATAACAGGAAGTAATGCCCAAGTCCCCCACAGCACCTACTTGCTACACTGTTAACCAGTTTTGTAAAAAGACACTTGCTACCTCAAACTTCTTTTTAACATAATAACCACATTAGTTACAAATACCAGAGTTGTTCTTTCTCACATTATTTCAGTAAGCAATTTTAGAACAGTAACTCTGAAAATAGCACTGTCAATGTGTGGCAGTATTTTGGAATAATATACAGTAGTGAAAGTATAGTGAAACATAAACAGTGTTAATAAATTATGTTGTGGTGGTAAAAATTCAAAGCTGTATACAGTAGAACCAAGATGCCTAAAAATTTAAGGCTAAAACCATTGTCATGCAGTTGCTACTGATTCAACTGTTGTACCTTTGAAGGTACTGTAATTTCACAAGAGGGAAGTGACATGCACAAAACAAAAGTGAATTCAGCCACAGAGGTTGGAATATACAAAAAAATAACACACTTCAGTAGACCAAGTCTTAGTGGTAGATCATAAGACTATTGCAATATGGGCAAAATCATAGGTTGTTTTTTCAATTATTTTCTTATATAAGTAGTAACACACTTAATGGGTTGTGAAATATTAGGTATTTAGTAAATAAATATTTTGGACATAAGCCATTGCAATGGTTTGTATTAAAATAAAAGATTTGGTTCAAAATTATAGATTTTCTCTTAATGTATCAGAGCCAAATTTCACATCTGTTTGGCTGTCTTAAGAGATACTTTAACTTTTCAATCACCACTAAATTTTATCACCTAAAGTTTTGTATGTGGTTGTAGCTCCTTTATGATATTAGTTCAGTGTTGATAGTTTTTTATACCATAAATATTTATAGAATATTTTGATAAAATTAAAAGAGTTCTTGCAAACAAGTGCAAATGTTAATATCACTGTTGATTTTTGAGTATAATTTCTTAATGGCCCAAATAATGTCTGTCTGTGCTTTGATGCACTACCCTGTACAAGTTACAACCATAATGTGATGCCAATAATTTGGCTGAATTTTTTAGTGACTTTCTTTCAATGTCAGGATTCGTAAGAAAGGTAACAGCCACTCATACCTTACACCATAACCACAGCAAACTTACTTCAATATGAGCCAACCAGATGGGATTAGACGCTTTCTATGCTAGGGCTCAACATGTCACACTTACCAACTTGTTTGAACATGATTGAAATAAAAAAACCAGTTTTCAGTATCAGAAGTGTTAAAAGAAGTGATTACTATTTTCATTGATCATTTAAGGCCATTTGTGATGTTTTTGCGAGTTTAATTTCCTAAATTCTTAAAGGGAGTAGATATTGCAAAATCATTATGTAGAAATGTTATATATTGTTTGTACAATGTAGCGTAGCTTTTTCTAAACATAAGTTTATATCATTTTGGCTAATTATCGACCTAATTAAATTTTCTTAAAGCCAACAACTAACCAAAATTTAATAAAAACTTACGTTTCAAAAAAATTAAGCTACAAAATACTAACAATTTCAAACAGTTTTCTAATATTTGTTCCCTTTCAGGATTTAAAAAATAAAACTTAAAAACAGCATAAATAGGGACCCATGGCCTTAACAAGTGCATCTCAATCATTCCTTTAGTCAACAGCTTAAGAAAAGCTTCCAGCCAGATACTTCAATGCGGGTGTCAACAGAAAAAAAAATCTTTAAGATAACTTGAGAAATAATTTTGATATAAAACTCCAGGATAAAGAAGTGGCACTAGGCTGTTATCAATTGAGATAAACACATGTTTTAGGAACATGTCTTGAGCATAGGCGGTTCTGGATAAACAAGGCACTAAAAATTAACTTTGAAAATATCACTAGCAGTTTCTGCACATACGTACTTCAACATTAACAATGACTGCCTTACACCTTGTACGGTTGGCAGCAAATTACTGGACGTACATAGTGACTGTGAGCACCCCTAGCAACATTTGCGGGAAATACTTCTTTGTGTTCTTTATGGTGTCTATGTTCCACTTCTGACCTGTCTTCTTTGCAATGGGCTCATGCAGTGTCTTTGTCAATAATGGTTAGTCAGCCTAGCACTTTAACTTGGAGTTTGATATTGCAAGTACTGCAGTCGCAAAATAATAATTTTTACGGAGAGGACCGATGCAGTGAATAGCGAGCAGTACGCTGTTGGATAGTTTCTTTTGGGCCCTTAAATTTTCTAAAGTCTGTTTTAGCACAATTTTGAAATTCTTGGTTTGGTTTTGTAATGTTGTAGGCATGTTATGTACTTGAGAGTAAACATTTTGAAAGATTTTATTGTTATACATGTGAATACATTTGACTTGTCTTACAAGCCTTTGTTAGGTATTTGGTTTAAAGTGCCAGAGTATTACTGTCTTAAAAATTAAACATTTTGTCTAAAAGCACCAAAGTCAGTTTACACAGCCATTCAGTTCTAGAAACGACTTCGACTTGTGAACTTCCTCAGCATTTTATCATGTAAGTTTAGTATACATGACTGTCTCATAATATTAATGTTGTGTTGTAAATTTAGGCAACTGTATTTTTCACATTTATTATTGTAACATAGCAATTGACTATTTATATATATATCCGCATGATTTGTTTGTGATAAGGAATATTGAAGTTTGTTTGTTTACGTATACTTAAGCATATTTGGCCGTAGTTGCCTCGAGCCGTGTTCTTTTATTGCATGTTCCTGTTTTTGTAATGCATATTGTGACAGAATTTATCAGTGGTAATGGTCTCCAGGTTTCTACCTATGAAAGTAGTTTCACTTGATCACCATCGCGTACTGTGACCTGGTTTGCCGTGTTATCGATAGTCACTAAAGGTTGTTAAATTGGATAAGAGAAGTGAGGTGTGGGAAGTTTCGAACGTAGAGAAAAAAAAATGGTTCAAGAAAAAGAAAATTAACAAGCGCTAAGAGAGACAACGGAAGGGATTTTCGACGAATGTAGCCGTCAAGAAGGACGACGAGGCTTGTAACGGGCATATTTCATATACACTATAAAATATAGTGATAAGTTACAATTTAAGACATTTTTTTTATTTTTTCTGTAAAGGCAATAGTTTCAATTAAGTGGATTCAACATTAATATTTATTACAGTGCAATGGTCAGAGGTATATACAGGTACGACGTACTCGTCATACATCCAGGCGTATGTGATACGCCATTCACTGTAATTAAAAACACCTAAAACTATCACTATCATAAATCATGCAATAAATATATCTTGTTTGGTATCATTGTAACCTGCAAAGCGCCACTTGGTCAATTATGGTAATGTAATTAGCATAAGTTTGCATGTGTTCATTATAGTTTTTGTGAGTAAATACCCATCAATCTGCCGACCTAGAAGGTCAGCTGCAGCCTGCCACGTCACATGTGGGCTTTGGAGCTGAAATAATAGCCCTTGTCCCCCCTCCTTCTTCTACTCTCTTTCTTTCTCTCTATCTCTCTCTTCCTGCTCTTTCTTCCCCCACTCTCTCCGGCACACAGGTAACGAAATACTTATGGTAATAATGTATTAATTAAGAGATGTCAATAATATAAAAAAGTATGAAGATTATTTATGTATTTTAGTGATGTTAAAATGTACAACCTTATATTGTGTAATAAATGTACGCTGTTAATAGCAGACTCACGCATTCGCGGGAAGCAGAGTGCCTCTCTCTGATTGGCTGAGAGGAACTTCGTCACCTCCTCGTGCTCAGAGGTGGGGAAGGGATGCAAGCTTACAGATGAGTACGCGAGATGCTGGGAGAGACGCGAATATGTAAGCAAGCAAGAAACACGTGTTTAACTCCGGTGAAAAAAGGATAAATTTCTTCGTCGTCGTCAAACTGCGGGGCGGTAGACAGCGTACTTAGGGGTCACCAGTCGAGTGGACTTCCGGGTAGTCGCGGCCGTTTCCCAAAGAACTTAACTCCGTCAATTATCTTTTCAACACTGGAAGAAAATACTTTTACTCCATTTTAATCGTCGTAGACACGGACGGTAGGAGATTGACAGTAATAATAATAAACATAGTAGGCTCAATATGAAGTCTACCAAGAAGTCTATTGTATCAGTAATGAATTGATACTGGATGGAGGCAAAATGCTGAATGCAGTGAACTTCTCGTCGAGTGCTATCTTCTACGAGGTCCGCCAAGAGGGTCGTCGTTCGGGGCCACTGTCCAGGTTCTGAGGGCCGCCTACAGGAAGATTCACCCTATCGCCGGTGACCAGGGCTAGTTTCGCACCATCCAGAGAGACGAATTCAGGCCCTACTCTGCCGTCCAGCCAGCCAATCCGACTCCATTGTACTGCCTAGCCGACCCGACCTGTTGTCCTGTACAACTGATTCAGCCATCCCAGGGGCGACGTCTTTCAACTGACGAGGTTTCCCAACCGTAAAAGAAGACGCCCGGTAAACGACAACATCCAGAATTTACCAATTACTCACACACAACACTAGCCATCAACAAGCCTAGACAAATATTTAGAACTGGAGTTCCTATATATTTCTCATATCGCATTGCGCTACCAATAGATTAAACCCACACATACCCACCGTGTAACGTTATAATGCGAACTGAGAAGCCAATAGTGACTTCAACAGCTATATCCAGAATTAAATAGTCGGTCGCTAACGCGGTAAACCAGGTCGTGAACCAACTTAATTTGAATGGTCACACCATCATCACTCATTAACGAATGATAAACGTCTCATAACACACTTTGCTTCTTAAGGTAGTCTAGTTTTGCATGGTTTGGTTCCCTCGGAGCATTACTACTGAGTAGGAAATGATAAATATAAAAGGTCAATTAAAATTATAATAAAAATAAACCTCTTGTTATTGCTCCCTGGGAAAATGGCATGTTTAACTCCACTGGCGCACAAACTGTGTTCTCAGACAACGATTGTATTTTCTCTTGCTTTTAAATTAGCTCTCAAATTAACTGTAAGGTAAATAGATAGAGGACTTGACATAACCTTATAAGGAATAAAAACCAGGAGAACCTTACATTATTACTGCTACTGCAGTTTTCTGATTTTCGAAGTTTTTAATTCTGATTTAAAAATATTATGTATTTATAACATTATAATTTTATACCTATGTTTTGTGTACTCTAATGGTAGGCATATTAATGCCAGTCATTTGCTTTCAAGCAGTGATGTTGATGGTAGCAGCACACAATTATGTACACATACCTTGACAACATAACAAATACTTCATTGATCCTTGCAACAGACGAAGCAACAACTTCATTTTGCCAACATTTCAACACAAATGTTACCAAGAATTAAAAAAAAAACATAGTAAATTATTTCTTACAAGAATCACATCACTATCTTTAACACTTATACCAAAATAAAGTATGTATATAATTATGCTATGTAGGTTATCTCACAAAGGAAAAGAAAAAAAAATAAAAGAATTGCAATACATGATACCATAATGTATTTACTGTAAAATAAGAACTTATATTAAGGACATAGTTGGAATATGAGAACATAGAAGAAACTGGTGTTTTGAGCAAATGATCTTAAATGTTTTCTGGACAAGTGTGTGTACATATGTGTGGGCACATGCATACATGTATGTGTGCATGCATATGCATGCATGTATGTACTCTGTATGTATGTGGTGCATGTGTGCACTTTGAGTGTGCACTGTGTGTTATGTATACATACACACACATATATATTAACAGAGAGATACTATGAAAATGCAAAGTGAAATATAGACTCATGATATAGTTATATACTTAACTGAGAAATTCCTCTAACAATAAATACTACAGAAAATACTTATTAATTTAAGGAATTGTATAGGATATCATTTATTATGTAAAATAGTATTGTGAAGCAATACAGTTGTTAAAAAGAGCTATGACTACGGACACTGATTTATCAAGGAAAATTTTGATTGTTTGCTAAGCTTCAATGTAACTTAAAAGTACTGTACAATTATGGACATACGCCATTGCAAAATTATGTCATCCCAGAACTCTTAGAATGAGATTAAGAAAATACAAACATACAAAACATGAAAAAATAAGAAAACAAGCCTAATTTGTCTGTAGTCAACAACAAATAAAGGAAAAAAAAAACAAACAAAAAAACAAAAAAACATGTGATAACCTGAAATTTTGGGCAGTAAATATACACTACAGACTATAAATACTGCCCAATTCCAAATTTCTTCCAGTTTTCACTTTTACTTCACCTGAAGACAGGAGCATAACATCGTGAAAAGTTACAATATTCTTTTGTGCCTTCATCGTTGCATCGTCCAGTTTGTTGTCTGCGACGTCTTCATTCTGTCTTGTGTCATTTATTGTCTTCGTCCCAGTCTTGTCAGTACTGTCTTAGTTGTGGTGTGCTGAGTTTTACAGATTATTTTGTTTTGTATTTAAACTTTTTTATTTTTGGATGTTTCTTATATTTTCCTTTAGTTGTTAACTAATTTCTTATGGGATACTTCATGTGCTGTTGATTTGGTTTATTGATGTGTTGACTAAAGCCAAACTGGACTTGTTTTCTAATTTTTTCACTTTTCGTCAGTATGTTTTTTCTTAGTCTCATTCTAAGATTTCTGGGACGACATAATTTTGCAATGGCCTATGCCCACAACAGTACAGTACTTTATTCTCTCCCATCGCAATAAACATTCAAAGACATTAAAATTAAAATGTAACTGGTACATACACAACATGTATCTAAAACATACCGACAAACTTTAACAGGTGTTTGCTGAGGTAAAAATAGAATGTTTGATGTAGGGAACCCATGGTCCAGCCTACATAGGAAGCACTGCAGATGCTTCCAAAGTTTAAGAAAATATAAAAATTTTTTACAATATTTAGGAAACTACTTGGTTGACAGAAACAAATTTCTGGATACGTAATAGTTTTACCGAATGCAATAATAACACAAAGGATTTGTACATTTTCCACACCTCAATCACATTGAAAGGGAGTGGCACTACCCTTATTTCTCTGAAAAATTTATTTAACAGTAAAAAAGTTGCTATTTTTGATCAAACATAATTAAATGGAAGGACATTTAGAAAAATTAATGTCACTCGCAGAAACTTTCTAATGCTCTTCCTTTTAGAGCAATTATAAAATGTTAGATTTCACAAAGAAGTAATAATTTATATCAAGTATGAAACCAGGAATGGCTGTGTGCTACACTGGAGTGATGTATGGGCAGCTGATTTATGGCAACTAGGAATCATAAGCTGCATCGTGTAGTGGGTAGCTATAATTACATTGTTGAAGTTCCCCTTTCAGAACAGGGCAGAAGACTGTATACTACAAAAGGATACTTCACTGTACATTACATGCATTGTGCTACAAGTCATCATGGCAACGTACACCAACACAGAAATTACAAATACGGTTCTGCTGTACGGTGAAGTTAAAGGTAATGCAAGAGCTGTTGCACAATTGTATCACGAGATATTCCCAGCACTGAGGTAACCTCATCACAGGAACTTTACAACCGTCACCTAGAGACTGCGTGAAACAGGCACATTCAAGATGTGAGGTGGCACCAGCCACCCAAGGAAAGTACGTACACCAAATTTGGATGAAGAAATTCTCAACGAAGTGGAGGAAAATCCATCAACAAGCACAAATACCATTGCACATGGAATTGGAGTGTCACATTCAACTGTATGGCGTGTTATGCACAAGCAACTGCTACGTACCTATCACGTGCAAGCATGTGACCAGTGTTTTTTTGCTCTTTAACGAGCTTTTTTGCAGTGGTTCCTGCATCAGTGCACAAAAGGTCCACACTTTACATCCATTGTATTGTTTACTGATGAAGCGACATTTATACGAGGTGGTTACTTTAACAGCAGGAACAGCGACATGTGGAACAAGGTCAATCCTCATGCAACTGCCACAGTAGGGAACCAGGAATGGTTTTCTGTGAACACCTGGGCGGGTAATGTTGGCAATGATCTCACTGGACCTTACTTGATGCCAAGAATATTGACTGGACATGAACTGCCAATTCCAGCAAATGACAATGCCCGAGTTCTTCCAGAATGTTCTGCTTGCGGTTCTGCAACGTATATGGTCTCAACACGACTGTGTCCTTCCATATTAAAAGACAGCTGTACATAATCACCTCAACATGGCATTTTCAGCAAAGTGGATCGGAAGAGGCAGCCCTGTTGTGTAGTTAGCCCTCTGAGTGTATTTATACAAAAACTAAAAAGCGGATAAATATTCAGTAAGGCACAAAGCCAATTATATATATACCTAATATCTCTCTCAATATGTGTAGAATAGTATATCATCACATTATACAAAGTATCACATACCTCACACAATAAAACTATGGCATTATAACGTTGCCGTATAATTCTTGCATTATTTTTTAATTATAATATTAGAGCACTACACAAAGTATTATGGTAGATACGTCATCAATAGCATTTCGTACTACAGGTTGTCTACCCAACCCGTCCAACAAAATTCGGTGACCTATGGGGAGATAAAAAACGTTCTTGAGACCTATGTATTTAACAAGAACTATAAAAACAATGATTATGTATATTTTCTTAGTTTTTTTAGCTCTCTCTCAATTTTGGCCAGTTCTACCTTTTTTTTTTCCAGCAGTGCCTATTTTTTTAACGCTAACACATTGATATCATGTGCTGCTCTCTTCAACAATAGGGTTGTGATTTTAGGAATAAATTCTAGGGAACTGTAATTGTCAAGCTTAATTTCTTTATTTGGCAAAAGCTTACTCTTCGTAGATAATTAGGCCATGACAGCTGGAGTGACAGGCTTGTCTCACCGCCGGCAGATGACAGAGCCTCCCCCTACCTCCGTGAAAGCTAGAGTTACATGATTGTTTCATGGCCAGCAGCATGGGAAACAACTTCTAATGCCTTTCCCGGAAACTGTCAATATCTTCACCCCTTAAGCGAAAAAATGGCCAGCAGACATCCAACAAGTAACCCTCCCCTTCTCCTAGCCATTATCTGGTCACTTTCACACGTATACTAACACCGGTAAAGATAACTTCTATTACCGTCTGCAAAACATGATTTTTTGTACCCCGCTTCTACTCACAACCAACCACTGTAAATGTATGTTATTTAAATTTTTTTGGCAGTTTTTAGTTTATTAAAATTTCCTGGTGAAGTGAGTAACTTCTTGTGTTGCAAACTCCTCCAGGCTATAGGATTTATGCCCTGACGCTGTGGTCAATTCATCTGCTTCATGGAATTTATCCATGATGCAGGTGATTGACGAACGTTTACTTTTTGTCTGCTTAGAACATTGTGCATGGTGGAGTGTGTGTGTGTGTGCGTGACTGTGTCACTGCCAAGTGAAGTGATGGCACAAAAAAAAAAGAGGGGGCCGTGTTATCAGCACCACAAATGAGCAGGGCGAGCATCTGGAAAGTAAACACGAATGAGTAACGGGTAAGAACGGCATAAGTGGCCAAGTTTGAACTTGTTGACGGTGCCATTTTTGCATAAACTTGGCTCTTGCAGCACATGTACAATATCTGAGTGTGCCATCGTTAAAAGGGCACAAGTAACAAACACAGTACAGCATAAAGGTTGAACGTACAGATAATTCCTAGCAAAGTACATGCTAGTTTTTTAAGCTACAAATAAATGAGCACAATTTAAACATGTGAAAATAAACTTCTTGTTCCTAAACGGTGCTTAACTGAGCACTTACAAAATCCGTGACCCTTTGCTAAATTCCATGACTTTTTTGGTGACTTCCGTGACAGGTAAACACCCTGATACATCAATGTTTGAACTCAAAAGTTAAAAAAAACAATCTTTATTTTCATCACTAAGAAGCTACTTAGCTTCAGTTTTGCTGCAACCAAAGCAGTTTTCTAACTAAATCTGGCTGTCTGCATCTATGAAGTGGAATATTTGCATTCCATTTTGATCTTTTCTGCAGTTACTGTACCAGGAGGTGCACATAAAAGCTGAAATGTCTTCAGTATGCCAAGAGACATACTCTTAAAAAATTATGGAAATAGCATGGAATATTTGTGATGCTAGCTAAACACCATCTGTTCTTAACTTGCTAATGACGGTATTTTGAAGGTGTTGCTTTTATATCTATAATTATTAAGTCAATACTCACTTAACAGTGTACTCCAGTCTTCTATGAAACATAAAAGAAAAAAAATTCATAATGTTTGTTTCACACTGCACCTAAATTATGTTTAGATATGGAAATGACTACCTCCTTTTTGAAACTTTTAAGAAGCGAAAGTGTCTTTTGGATTGTGAGGAAGAATGTCTCCTCACAAGTGCCAATAAGTTAACTTTGAAAACACTCCCAAGCCATGAACAAAAAGCATTTATTGTTTTGTTCAGGCCACCAGAATTATCTGACTGGAAAAAGGATTTCAGTTGCTCAGAATACTCTCACAACATCTTCTGATAACAGTTCTATAGAAACGACGCCATAGAATGTGCATCTTTTAAAACCTGAGATTCAACAAAACATTACATTAAGCAAGAGTCATATTTACGAACATGTACAGCAAAAATTTACTACAACAGATGTCACTAAACTTACTGGTGTTACACACACAAAAACATAACATTAAAAAAAAGTCAGCCAAAATGATACAATTTAATATAACACTCACTGTAATGCCACCTGGCAAAACTGAAGGTCATATGCTGCTACCTGCTTTATAGCAGTCACACAAAGTACAGCAGAAAATTCAAGTAATCTTGATGCTGAGGCACGACAGATGAAGGCCCAACCAGTGTGAGCACGAGATTTCCCAGTACCACCAAGCATGAATAGTAATCTAGCAACACCCATGGAAGTTGATGAAATGGATGTCGACGTCAGCGAACCCGGCAGCAGCCACCAGGGACCAAGGAACGATTGAAGACGTCACGACCAGGGGGTACCAGAGACATCTCTAATTCATCACAAACAAGACGGTAGCGACAGTCACCTCCACACATAGTGTACAATATCAAATTGTACTGAATATACTTAAAAACACAAGGGAAGTTCTAATTCTTATCCAGAAAAGGTGTAAAAGAAATCCAAACACAATAGATAACATCTATTCTGTGAGATGGAGAATTACTACCACAATACGGTTTTTACTGCAGTGAAGACAATTTTGATGATTATAGTTCTATAATTTGTAAAAGTGTGAAATTAAATAAAACAATTTGAAACTAATATAAATACATAGCTGCCAACCTCAAGGATTCAGAAATAGTACAATTTTCAAAATGAGTAAAATTTTGCGTAAACGAGTCACGGCATTTCACGTGTTGTGTATATGTAAATGCCATCGAACTAAAACACTTTGGCTATTTTTTAAATAAAATATTACAATGTTAACATGTCAATATGTTGTATGCATTATAAATTTAGAATATGCTGAATAATTAACAAAATTACCTAACATTTTGACTACTATTCATATGTTGTGTTCATGGCTAAAATTGCATAGTCTCCCTAGAGCAATTATAAAGAAAACAAACTTAACAGGGAAATTACTGAACTAATTATAAATCAGGCTTACTTTGTTGTACCATCATAAATACTGCTCATAATATAAATATTCATACAAATCTAAATAAACCTAGTAG
>PNEQ01112550.1:0-14257 GCA_003012365.1 Medauroidea extradentata
TTTTTTTTTTTTTTTTTTTTTTTTTTTTTTTTTTTTTTTTTTTTTTTTTTTTTTTTTTTTTTTTTTTTTTTTTTTTTTTTTTTTTTTTTTTTTTTTTTAGCGGAAAGTGCGTAGTAAGTAAAATCTAACGCGTGTTTCTTAATTTTTGTTTTAAGATTACGGTTGCTATTTTTACGTGACAGCAGTCTGAAAAAAGTTGTTTTTTTTAAGCCATTTTGAGGTGCCCTGAGTCCTTCTTTTTAAACATGATAACTAGAAAACCAAAATTTGAGAAGCATGGTTTTAAATATGTTTTCTTTTGGTAGATAATGATATCGAACACACGTTTAGTAGTAGTTTAAAAAAAATTTCTCCTAACACGCTGCGCCGGCTCTATAGGGCTCTTAAATACTGCTCACATTACCGTAAACATATTTATATATTACTTGCCTGTGTACTGTACATACATAGATACGAATTCCATATACATACGCACAAGATAAGTCGGTGTAAACTATACAAAGTACTACATGCTGATACTGAGAAATATTTTAGTGGTACAACAGTTCTGAAACCAGAGAGCCATGCTATACCTGTCTGCTGTCTGACACAAAAAACAAAAGTCAGCTTTTCGCTGCAGAGGTAAAATGTATCGACGCCTGTGATGGTGTGATGGAGGAGGGAGGAAGGTGCGGTAAATCTTCCCTTCAACACCGGTGCTGTCGTGGCTTCTTGTCCACGGTACGGGAGTTGGGGGTAATGGGGCGGGGGCGGTAAGGAGCGGGGCAGTGTCCGCGATCGACACCCCTATTGTTCGCGGACAAATGGCCGTGTGACGGTGCGGCGGGCACAAAGGTCTTCGGCGAGGTACGTCAGCGTGTTTCTTGCCCAGAGCGCCGGGTGTTGTGTTTCTCGGGAAGTTGTTCCGCTGACGCTGAGCTACCGGCCCGCCGAGTGCAGCGACCCCTGCTCTGCTACCTCCCCCATCCCCCCTCCTGCTCCAGGAGGGTTGTGAGTCACTGCCACTGTCAGCTGGGCCAGGCTTCCCCGACATTCTCGCGACACGTCCACTCTCTAATCCTGTTTCATTTCATTTAATAGCGCAGTTTAGTCGTTACCGCCCTTTCTTCCTCTGTAACACGTTAACAAACATTACATAACTCTTAATGGATTAATTAAAGTTTACATAATAATTGCTTACAATACAATAAATCAAAGCACAAAACAGTTTTATGACAGTAAATTCACTTATTAGCTTAAATAGTAATTGGGTTGGCTAATTTTGCACATTGATTTTATATCTAATTCTATGATTGACGTTTGAAAGAATCATCATTAGTGAACTACCATCACAATAATTATATATACATATGAAAACATTCATAACGGTAAAAAAAAATGGCATGGTTAATATTGCATACTGTATACGTATACGACACATATAAATGGGGGTAGGTACATAAAAGTCGAGGTAAATATCACCCCCCCCCCTTCCAAGTTAAAGATAGCACTACTGCATAACGCGAGCGTTCGACCTCTTCAGAACCTCCTAATATTCTGTTTACTGCGATCACTCCAGCCTAATTCTATGGCCGATTTCTCCCCCATTTCCAGTCTGTCCGAGCCACTCGTTCTGTCTGTGATAAATTTGCTGTCGACGAAAAGATAAGGTTCGGTTTCAGTCGCCACTTTGAATTATATAATTTTTTTTTTTTTTTTTTTTTTTTTTTAATTCTGTTAAGAAAAATTTCAAATAAGCGACCGAACAGCAAATTATATTTGCTTTGTGCTACAGAACATACGTGGCGATTGAGATGGTTATGTATAAATAGGTCACACTCAGTCGGGAAATTATGAATATAAAAAAATTTGCCTAACAGACTGCGGCGTAATTTTACATTAACAGATAAATCGCAGAGCCTAAACCGTAATGCAAAGTAAACATCATTTGCGGTGTAATTGCAGACTTAACATTTTGTCATATCAGAATTTCAAATAAGAGAAAAATAATATTATTTAATACGACAACTCAAACCGAGCCTTATGAGGCCGCCTGGTTATGTGAATTTTGCACGTTCAAGGTCAAGAAAAGCGGAAGCTTTTTAAGGACTACCCACACGCATCACTGCTGATCCTAGTCTCTAGGCGTAAGTCACTGAATTGCCGAAAAGTTTTCTCGTCGATAACAAGCCTCTATAAGATGTTTTATAGGTATAGAGACTATTTTAAGGCGTGATGCCAACGAAAATGACGTGCTGTTCCGTTCATGTCTATACTTGTTTTGTGTTCCTAGCTCGCCTGATGGTATTCCTGTCGTAGCTCGGGCAATGGCAGGCTTGTTTAAGTGGGTAATCTCCTGGATATAGTGATTTAATATATGCCTCCTCGTAACTGTCGTTATTTAATTGTGAAATACAGAGCCTATTATGAAATTCTTCCGCGCTTTATACTATTAAAAAAAAAACATTTCTATGAGGCGAGTCTGGAATAAATAATTAATTAGTATATTCTCATATTATGTTGGCACAGATTACAACAGTAACAATAAATAAATTTGATCTCAGAATAACTGTTAATGTATGTCTAGAGACCTGAATAATTCTCGTTTTCTTTTAGGAGCAAGCTAGAGTTTCAGCAACTATAGTTCTACAACACGTTCATAATTGGCCGTTGACTTACTCGACACTCACTGGAAGTAGCCGAGCCAATAATAAAACTGTAACTATACAGGCCCATTTCACTGTGTCAGCGAGCAGCTCGTCTGCACGATTTAACATATATTCTTGGCGGCTAGCCTACAGCTCAGTGAACCCGTGAATTATTCCGGTCTCTATGTATGTCTTATTTTAATGTGTACTTTGTTTCATATAAGTTTGGATAAAATTGACAGCATCTTATGGGCAATAATTTTCAGTATTTTGTGCTTTGTTGCACAACGTAAGACATTTTTACCTCTTAAATGAACCTAAGTGTCCATTTCAGCATTTGTACTGCAAAGTATCTTGTGTAGTGACACAAGTAACAAAATATTACAAATTATTGTCCATAACTTGCTGTCAGATAAACTTAAATAAAATTGATTATAATTAGTTGGAACGTAAAGTTATGGAGAAATTGATTCAAATCCAAGATGTTAAGAGAACGTCCCCATTATAAACGTGACCAGAGAAATGAGTTTTGCACTCAATGCCTTACGTGCACATCTGCAGCTCTGCTTCACATTCAGTGATAGGTACAGACAGAAAAAATTCGCGTGTTTTTTGTAATAATTTACTCCGACAATAAACTTCAAGAAGAAAAATAGTTGTTGAACAATTACAAAAGGAAAGTAACAAAATACCACAACTGAAGCTTAATATATTTCTAAGAATTTAAATTCTTCCTTCAAAGTTAATTTTTGTAGTGAAAGCCCAAACCATTTTCTTGAAAAATCTTATAAGTAGAGTCACAATTTTATGGCGAAAATATTTTTGTAACATTTGGTTTCAATGCGTCATGTGCACATCTGCAGCTTAGCTACATCGTCTGTGATTGGATTATTTTACTCTGACTTGCCTTGGCAAATTAAATACGTACGGAGTCACAATAATCTTATTCTGATTGGTGCAGTCAAACGAGAGACGTGTCTGAACAAAGACGCGCTGCCAATAACCATGAAGCAAATCTGCAGATGTGCTTGTGAGACACTGAAACAAAGTGGGGGAAAAATATCTTCGCGACAAAATCTTGGCCTAATCATAGCATACTGTTAATGAATTTCATCAAATCCTACTCTCTTCTTACCTCCACGTTCGGTACGCTCGCGAGAACCGTTATTAACCCGAAAGTAATACAATGCAAGCTAGACTGACATCGTGAACATAATGCGTACAAGCTTATAGTTGTTTAGATAACAAATGCGTGTTGTCAGAATAAGTGTCCCTGCTTGGCTGTACCGAGTAAGAACTTTCGTCATCCTAATAAGGTGCTGTGATTTGCGGCAAGGGACGTATACGACAAGCAGATAAAATAACCATATCGTGAAAGTGGAGCAGAACTGTGTTTTGCATCGCAACGTGCCACGGCATTTTTTCGCACAAAATCGGAAAAAAGTCTCACACCAGTCGCGAAAGTCATACAAACTTACAGTTGTTTGAATTATAGCTTGTGCCAAATATAAAAAAAACGCGAATTTTTCAGGTCCATAGCTAGCGATGACTTACATATTAATCAGTTTGAAAAATAAGTAGAGATGATGGTTTATCGCGGGAAAACTTGAATGTTTGCTGGGTTCCTACGCACGTTCAGTTCACCTGAGGATGGCTTTCTCTTGTACGTGAAGCTGTTACCCTATTTGACTGAGCCAATAAGAATCCCACTATTGTAATATTTGATGCCTGTTATTAATCTGCAGACAGCTGCGTTGTCAGACATACATCTTCCAATCATATGTGTTGCAATTGGCTACAGCGTTTTCAAGTGTACGTTGACACAAAACATTTTCGTGATATACCATCATTAGAGAAGGTAATTTATCGCGAGAATGTTTTCTGCCAGCTTATTCTGCAAGTCAGTGTAGCGTCCTGCGTCATGTATTATTGGCCGACGGTTATGTAACACAGTCTAGTTGTTTACAGATGAATCACACACGTCCAGTAGTAGCGCACCAGAGTTATCATTGGCCCAGTCAAATAGGGACTCGCCAGTAAGGAAATAAAAGCGTCAGAAATGAATACATTGCATTGAAGCCTAGCAAACAGTCAACTTTTCCCGCGACAAATCACCTTCTCTAACCATCATCTCCTGTAATAATCGCAAGTGTATGAATATAACTGCTCTCATATGACGTCATATTCGAGGTGTCCAGAAACTAACGCATTATAAGCACATCACATAAATACTGGGCTAAATTAGAGATGAAAATGTTAGTGGTTGTACGACGACATTGTACATGCACAATGCGGCAACACTGCACGGTGAAAATCCCCTCTTGCGTACCACGTCCAGGTATGTCATGTAAATGTAGACTCAAGTTTGGACTGCTCGGGATTAGAACCTGCGCCCATCGTGTGCAGGTCAGAACAGTAGTAGTTAGACAAGTAAAATATGGAGTGCAAGACGGAACTAACTACATTGCTATGTTGCCACGTTGTGCAAATAAAATGACATTGTTGTAACATTTTCGTCTCTAAACCCAGGATTCACGCGGTGTGCTTGTTAAAACAAAATTGAAAATTCTGGGTGCATGTTATACACGTAAATCAAGGTTTTTGGACAAATAGTGCCTGGAAAAGTAATGCGTTTAACGTACATTACAGACCACTAGAGGATTTATAATAGCAGAAAAATAAGTGTGAAACTTTTCAACATCAACCATGTCATCCGTTGACAAAACTCCTCGCGAAGCAGATGTAGGCGCGGCGACTGGGAACGTCACGTCACGGCGCGAGAGTTGACGTCTGCGGGCCAGGAGTCTCGGCCACGTGGCCGGGGAAAGTGTATCGGCCCCGGGCGACGTATGTCCCACGACGAGGCCCCCCCGGGACGAGGTCCTATAGCGAGGTCGGCCCGCCCTTGGCCGAGCTACGCGGGCGAGCGAAGTGAAACTTCTCGCGACTTGTACGTAGCGGATAGGCAGAGTCGTCCTCACCCTTGAGGATCATCTGTAGAGCCACTGAATTTTTTGTGAAAAGAATTTTGCGTCTACTTATTTCAATGCTTCACAGAACAAAAAACGGTTGTGTCACAGTCTAAATAGTAATACAGACGTGAAATGCCGTGGCGACACATTTGATACGGGCGATCTTCGTCGCTTATTGGCTGCCCGAGGCTGTTGATACCAGCCCCCGTGTATGTTTGGCTCCTGTGTGTTACAGCAGGTTTTACGCTGATTGGTGGTGGGCGTATCCGCCATGTTGCTGGTCAGCGAAGTCATTTTGCTGGCGTTTATGACTGAGTTTGCCTTCGTACAGGTTATTTCACTTCTGTATTTGTAAATATTCGGTGATTGTGTGGTGGTTACAAAATTTTTGGTCAACGTGGACCTCACCAGTAGGGGTTGCAAAAATGTTTGTAGTCACAGCAAAACTTTATTCGGGGCAGCAAAAATATTTTGCTGTCATTACAAAAAAAAATGTTGTTGAGGTCAATGATGACAAAATATTTTGTGGTGACCAACAAGCTTATTTTTTTTTTTCAGTACATACACATCTGCGGATGTTTTTTGTGGTCATTGGCAGCATGTGCATCGCTTATTCTACTGAGCCAATGAGAACAAAGTTATTACGACACCACACGACGGGTAGAATCCCAAACACTGATAATTAAAAACAGCTAGTCACAACGAAGCACAGCTTCACCTGTACACGTCAAGTATTGGAACTAGTTCGTGCAGAATTATTTTCACCAAAAATCGCTCACTCTTCTACAGTCATCAGGGAGAGGCGCAGATATATACAGTGGCGTGTGGTGAAGGCGTTGAAAAGTGAGCTGGGTTTGTTCTCAACTGCATCTGTTTACTTCCTCATCTTTACCACGGCCGTAGAAGAACAGGTCTGAACACTTGACCCCCTTGTTGTTTGGCTGTAGTTCATCAAATTACCGAGAATATTGTGTTTTATTGGCGCTTAAGTAAGGGCGGTCGGACTCTAACTCCGCCCACTTCCTTTCCACTAAGCTAAACAATTTATCAAAACGTATTTTTATCAATTTATGAAATACTTCCTTCGCTCACAGTTTTAAATTATGGCTCCAGCAATCTTTATTTACTTTATAAATTAAACAATGAAAATAAGGGGGCGGAGTTTGAGTCCGACCGCCCGGATTAAGGCGCCAAAAAGTACGACATTCTCGGTAACTTGACGAACTACAGCCAAACAACAAGGAGGTCAAGCTAAATATATTGGTAGATAGGCGAGTGCCCAGACCTGTTCTACGACCGTGGTCTATACTGACCAGCCTCTCGACGTAGTTAAGCAGCGTGCGTCTCATACCATGTGTTTGACATAATTCTTGCAGCTAGTTTGTGACTGGTCGCATTACGCTAGCTTTGGCCTGGATCCACGGTACATATTGGTTCCTGCTTCATGCACCGAGATTGTACAGTTGCCAGCATACATCAGATTACCTTGCAACTGCTCATCTCACGCCACTGGTCAGGCACTTCTGCTCTGGCTGGAATGGGGCGAGGAACAATAAAAGGACTGTATTAGCAGGGATTCGTACTTTATTAACGTTAAACGTAAGAGTATATGAAATCATGAGTTCGCCGAACAAATAATAAACCCAGTCTTACAATTGCGTTTCAATACTGGCGAAATATGTACAGCAGGCCTGTTAGTTCACGACACAGACTCCTGAAAAAAAAAATTGCATTTACTCGAGAGGTTGTAAGGATAGTAGTCAAAATGGTTCAGCGTATTAAATAAATTTGTTTGACATTTTCTGTTCTTAAGAGTTGCCGGTCGGTAGCTTTCTCTTCACGTTTGAGGCACGGAAACGGGAAAGCGATAAGTCGAATATAACACGTCAGTCAAACACCTCATCGCCTCTAGGCGCGAAGGACTGAACAAGTGTGTAGTGTTCTCGTAGAAACAGTTTTCTAATGGGACTTCAAGCGATGACCCTGTTGTTTATTTGTGGAAAGTTTGTGGTTATGTCTAATGCAGGTTTATGTGGCTTGTTACGATTACGATCGATATTTTCTCAGCTGCAGCAACGTGAAAAAGCCATTTTCAGCACTTTTGAGGAGCTTGGGAATAATGTTTTAAGAAGCGGGCGGCATTTTTTAGATCATAGGTACACAGTTTGAAGTGTGTCTTCTTTTCGTAGGTAAACTCAATAGAAACATTTTTAATGGTTATACAAGAAAAAATACTTTCCGTACCACGTTACAGCACGGCTCTTGCGTCCGGTCCACCAACTCATAAACAATATCCTTTGGCATTTCGTCCAAGTACTCAGTAATGTTTATGAAAATACTTTGGTTATGAATTTTATCCAATGTCATAGTAAAATGCATATGTATCGCCGTGTTGTCAGTTGAAATGGTTACAGAATGACTGAGCGACGTTATAATTTTCTTATGTTGGCACACAGCTAGCACCAGTGATGTGAGGCGAGCTGTTGCAAGCCAGTAGTTGTTTGCTCGTTACTGTACAGTCTCGGTACACCCAGCAGGAACCAGTAATCACATGTAAGCCGTCTAACCAAACCTAATGACGTCACTCGTTCGTTAACTGTGTGACAACCGTTATACGCGTTATGCTCCACGCTGCAGAACTACGTTCTAGAGTCTAACGTGTAAATGAGGAAGTCGACAGGCACAGTTACGAACAAACAAACATCATCTTAAGGAGGCCGCCTGCCTAGGGTCCCCGTGCGGAGTGCAGAGTTTCAGCCGATAGAAGTTTATTTGAAAAATGCTCAACGGCCATGATTGATGTCTGCTTAGGAATATCATTTAAAGAACGTTATACGTGTAGGTTCGTTAGTAATATTTTCTCACGGCGGGAAATTGCAAAATCAAAAGTTATTGCAGCGGTTTTATAAATGACAAATTTATTGCAGAAAGTTAAAAAAATTAAAATGCGTGTACAATACACCTTGATGTTAAATATTAGCTAGTGAAACTATGGGACCACCGCTAAATGTCTCATCACTGTTAAAAATTTCCGTTAATTTACGGGCAAATTGACGGAAACATCTGTCTAGTTAACGGGAACATTATTTTGTAACACATTTATACATAATTATGTTTCATTGATCAAACATATGTAAACCTACGAGAAGAAACTAAATAAATAACCGAATGCATTATTGTGTCTGCATCCTAAAGAAGTCACATAAATATGCGAGTTTCCATAAGTGGAACTAGTTGCCTTCCGTATATTAACGGACATTTCTGGGGAATTTTGTACCAGCACTTCTCCGTAAAACAACGAAAATTATTTTTAACAGTGTCACCTTATGTTTGTGAGAGTTTTTAGCCACTGTTGCTTAGCACTTCTCAGTAACATACTAAAAATCCCACTGGCATTCGGTAGGCCTACCACTTGAAATACTCTCACGTACTCCGTTATAAATTTTAACGGAAATGTACCGTTAATAAACGGAAATCGTGTCCGTAAAAGTAAAATACGGAAATGACTATTGTAAATATACACTACGGAATCATAAGTAATATGTCCATAAGTCTGCTGTGGACACTTGCACGGAGAAAATCGAAAATTTATTGGTTAGACAGATGTAAATATTACGGATATATTTTAATAACATCACCGGTACATCTGCAAATCTATAGAAATGGAATTGTAGCATTATAGACATGTAAATATGGCTCAGTTCCGTGTGATGAAACTGTTTTACAGGAACTTCTGTTCGATTAAGAACTAAGTTTCCGTGAATTCACGGAGATATTCGGAGAAATTTTTACCGGAAATTCCGTATATCGACGGAGAAAATTTTTGCAGTGAGGTAGAGAGGGTGATTTATCGCGAGAATGTTTTCCGCCGGCGTATTCCGCAAATCAGTGCAGCATCCTGCGTCATGTATTATTAGCCGACGGTTATGTGGCACAGTCTAGTTGTTTACAGACGAATCACAGACGGTCAGTAGTAGTGCATCAGAGTTATCATTGGCCCAGTTTAATAGTGACTCGCCAGTAAGGAAATAAAAGCGTAAGCGTAAGCAATGAATACATTACATTGAAGCCTAGCAAACAGTCAACTTTTCCCGCGATAAATCACCTTCTCTTCTCATAGGGCAAGTTGTCGGCACGAAGACTGCAGTTCAGTGGTATGTTCATAAAGGTTTTAATAAGGCGTGATGCGCGTAATATGTCGTACATAGTGCTTCCACGCGTCTATGCATGTTACGCGCGGATTCCCTCTACCCAGTCGGCCATCATAACTTGGCACCCAGTCACCACACGCCACTGGTCTGCTCATTGATGTGGTGAGAAATGTCCGCTTTGCTAGCGACTTCGTCTCCTACAGTCTACCGTCGATTCTTGTGGACCAGATCTGCACTGCTGGCTGTAACAATCGCTGCTGCAACTGCTCTTTCTCTGCGATCCGTCGATTATATTTAACGACCAGAAATAATCGTGAATTTCGTTTAGCTGAAACTATAAATTTATGCATGCTCATATCCAGTAGTACCTCTGTATACTTTAATCATTGTAAGGTGGTACCAAAATAGAAAGTATTGGTTTAGCTAGCCACTTCGCATTATCACTCCGCTAGAAAATAGTTCCCAGAGTGTTTCGCAAAATTTAAACTCGTGTCTGCTAAGTTCTTTATGTAGTACACTTAATGTCAGCGTTAAACAGTACACAAAAGACCTTTAGTACAAAAACAAGGATACGTAATTGCTGCCTGGAAAATTGGATAATAATTGTAAAAGTTGAGGAGAGGAAACGTATAAAATGGCCACTGGTGCTTATGTGATAGTGGACGACAGATCAGCCAGTGTACTCGAAGCGTGTGAATATATAGACAACAGATGCAAGCTGCCACATTAAAATGACCAGAGTATAATTGGATCCCAGTTCACTAGACAAGTCCTGAACCAATATATTCCCGGCAAGAAAGCAAGGTTCGAATCCCCTATTACTATGCTTGTTTCATTTTCGGCCAGCATCATTTAAATTAATATCAACGGACTCGAATTATACATACCACAGGAAATCTAGCATGCAGGCATTAAACTCGCGAAATTTTCCTATCCTTAAGTCTTACTCCCGGAGCACGTCCTGCTGCAGTTTCTAGCGTGTTGCACATTCTGTGTCTCGGTCGTTTAGTTTCTAAGGGAAAAGGAAAACCATAGAGCGAATTTCCATGCGAGACACGATAAAAGTTGTCGCCACTAGATGACCCACATCAAGGTCACGGGTCATCCTGTAGCAAACTAGTATGTAATGGGCAATATCTACGTCCTTTAAAGCATATAATTCTCCAAGCATTAATGAATAATTTTTTTAAGGAACCATATTCATTAACTCACTCATGAAAATCCGCCAAGCAATAATATGGCCAATTAATTTTTGAGCGTATTCCTAAGCTTCTAACTTCGTATAAATTCCGGAAGTCGTTGAATTGAATTTTACAGATTATGGCAAAATATGATTAACGATTATCACATTTTATATTCCATAGAAAAGCATTTCCAGCGAAATTTTACTGTAAAATCTAATTAATATAAATAAACGATTTTTTACCTATTTTAAGTGCACATTTTTTAAAAATATTTTATGACGATAATATTTACAAAATGTTGCTAACTCAATTTTCAAGACATTTTTCTGTTATTACAGAAATTTAAAAACAATTCTACGGAATGACCTATAAAATATCAATTGGTTTTTGTGGTCGCAGTTTTTGTACATATATCCCAATACTTATTCACTAGTTTTTCTATTGCAAATGGGCTTTGTATTAAAATTTGGCACAAAATAAAAAATATTTTGTGTTTGGAATGAGTCGTTAATTTCTATTAGACTGTAATATACAGTAGATTTATTTTTGTACTTGATTTTTACAAAATTAAAAATCAGTCGTATAAAAAGCAAAAAAATTCATTCTGTCGTAGAAAACAGTTTGTAAACTTACCATTACAACGAGGATAAAAGAACATATTAAAGTATGATTAAAATAACCAGTTTCAATGTTATAATTTAAAGCGTATTCAAATTTTGTAACCTTTATAGGATTTCTTTAGCTCTATCAAAACAAAACTGGACATTTAAATGGCATGCCTACCGAACTTTCTTTCAAGTTCAAAATGTTGAAACTATTCTAAGATAAACTAGTTGATGTTAAGAGGAGTCGCTAGCAAGACGTTATCTATAAAATAAGTATTTGAGCGTATAACCGTATCTCCGTAATTTTCTGTTCTGGGAATACGGTATTTTGTTTCAGGAATGATAAAACACTGTTACGTAGAGACGGTAAGTATCAAAAATTACTGCTCATCGTATACCGGCATAGGTATAGTTTATTAACGAAATATGTTTCTAGAGACGTTAGAAGTCGTCCTACGTATTTTTTGGTTAGGTTAGGTTAAATTAGGTTATATTATGTTAAATTAGGTTAGATTAAGTTATGTAATCTAATTTTATTTAACGTTAGGTTAGGTTACCTAACCTATTCTAATCTAACTTTACCTTACATAAACTAAAAAAGAACATGTTTTAACGTAGTACTACTTCTAACCTATGTAGAAAAATTTATCATTAATAAACTGTAACCCGAAAACCAATAGTTCGGTCGGTATATATTCAATAGTGATTCTCGATAGTTTTTTTTTCATAGACACCACGTTTCACTATAGTCGTACAGAATGCCATTAAAAAAAAGGTAAAGATAGTGTAAAATACTAAAAATGTCATATTTGAAGTATTGGCACTCAGCTTCGTTAAGATAAAGGAGAAAAATAGATCCTGGCATCTGTAGTTCGTTCAATGCTTCATCTTTCGACACGTGCAGCAATATCATAGCCTACTGTTGGAGATCTAATTTTCGTTCTTTTAGACAAAAGCGAGCCTGGAAGCACACGGGCTCAGTAATAAGGTTGACTTTTGTTTGCTTAATACTTGCCTCATTATTAGAGGTACGTATATTTCGCAGATACATTCCAGGTCAGGTTGAACGCCAATTATGTATACTTCATTGTCATGTCTGTGACTTGCTGGCGGCTGGTACGAAACGCGTTTGACTACTGCAAGCCAGTAGTAAATAAGAAAATAATGCGAAGGGCTATCGCTTGCTACCTGCTTGTACGGATATAAGCCAATAGATAATCGATTGTGCCAGTGAATGTATAGGACTGACAAGTCTAGGCTACTGCTAGATGAATCCGCGAAATTGACGTACCTCTACTCATTATCTCTAAAGAGCACAAAGAAATCAAATGGCGTCTGTCTTCCCGTCGAACACTTCTATGTTAACCTTAACATCATTATAGTGAATGAAGCATAGAAATAATGAGAAATACGTACGTACAAGCTGTAACTTCACGAGGGTAAGAACTAACTTCTTATGTTCATAACAAAATATTTCTAAGCAATGACTTTCTTAGTGCACGTATTGCAAGGAGTGTAACAAACCTGTAGCGCCGTTACGCTGTACATCTCTAGCGTGTACTAAGTCAGGAAGAGTTGGCCAAGTTAACTAAAAATAAACAACCGGAGAAAAGGTTCGACTGGACGTATAAAAAAGAGCGTAGATGTTATCAGACGAACGGCGACACGGCGTAGCTGATTTCTCCGGGTGTGCTGAAGGGAACTAGCCCCCCACCACCCGCTCACATGGCGGGTCTCGGTTGGAAAGTCGGCGAGGAAGTGAAAGTTGGAAAGTGCAGAAAATTCGCTGATGATGTGTGAGCGTGGTGCGACAGACCGCCGACTCGCGATGGACCAGCACTGAAAGAGTTGGGGAGGGGGCAGGGAGGTTGATGGTGGGAAGGTATGGGGGAGTACATGACTGGTTATTACCTCTCCCCCCCCCCCTTCTTGCTTACCTTTCCAAGCCTTGGTTTTTCATCCCTCCACAGCCACCGCAACGTTGTTCTGCTCTCTGGGGTTTTAGATCGTGTAGGCCATTCATGGTAAGTTGACACTCGAAAACCCTTCTTCACGGTTTTTTTTACGGCAAATTTATATGTTTCCGCAGCATGTAAATTTAAACACCGTTCTTTCAAACACAAAGTTTATCTACTACTCAAAAAAATTTCGCATGACTCACATAGTTTATGTGTATGTTACCCTCTTTAGCTGACTGCTCCAGGTTGCGATTTAGTAGTGTGTGTTGTGGTCTCCTGTGGTGTGATAATTCACTGCTACCACAAGCTTTCGACTAAATCCAGTTCACGCAGAATTTTATCTGAGCAGTGCTTTACATGCGAGGGAATAATACAAATTGGCAAAAAAAAAAAAAAAATAAAGGATGGTTTTACAAATGCTAACTAACCACGGTTGGCCTATATCAATCAAAGGCGGTAAAGAGGATGGCTTCTCAACTCTCCGTTCGCGAAAAGAATTTTGCCCCACTTTGTTCCAGTGCCTTATGTGCACGTCTGCAGGTCTGCTTCACATATATTGGCAGCGTGCCTTTGAACTGTGACGTTTCTCATTTGACTGTACCAATCACAATAAGGTTACTGTAACACCACACGTCTGTGATTTGCGTGTAAAACCCCACGACACACGAATGTCAAAACATCCAATGTCTGACCGTGAAGCAAGTCTGCAGACGTGCACACAAGTCACTGACACAAAGTGAGGCAAATTTCTTTTCGCGAA